>OMLB01028676.1:5371-18194 GCA_900302555.1 Myripristis jacobus | reverse complement strand
CCGTACCCATCTGTGTCTCCAGGTAGGCCAAAGCAAATATCCATCGTGACTGTAAATATTTCTTCCAACAAAATCTTTGACTCGCAGCCAGACCCCAGTGGTGTCTGATGCTGGGTGTTGAGCAGAACCCACGGGCTGATATTTTGTGCTCTGGCGTCTCACCAAGTCCTGGGTTCAGGACCTGCAGGACGCCTCTTACCGTAATTATCCACTAGATTTCATACAACAATATTGACTGAATGCCTGATGTTATTATGACTGCGGCGGCTGCCAAGTAAGCGTCACCGTTTCTAGTTCTTTCTGCGTGACGTAGGACGCAAACATTTGTAAAGATTTCAGGCCAGATATGCAGAGAGCTTTGCCCCCTTAGGATCAGCTGAACCACTTAGGCTGTTATTGGTTCATGATAAACACCATTTACGTTGGGAAACAACTGCATGTAGGTTTGCCAGATATCTCAGAAACAGCCTGTCAACAAGAGCGCTGCTAACCGCCTGAGCCAGGCCTTACACGAGTTCCTGCATAACAGAGCCTTTCCTGACGACTTCCAGAAATGTGGCAGCAAAATTACCGCTAGTCTAAATCAGCGGTCCCTCGATGCAATCTCTGGCTTAAAAGAAAATGAGGCTGCCCTGAAAAAAAAAAAATCTAGTTTATTGGTCTCAGTGCATCTGGTCAATGCTAAGTAACATCTAAGCCGTGGCCAACAACATCTCCCTCTCTCTCTCTCTCTCTCTCTCACTTTGCCCCAGATCCGTTTGGAGGAGATCCGTTCAAAGAGGCCGATCCCTTCAAGGCCTCGTCAGAAGATTTTTTCAAGAAGACCACAAAGACGGACCCTTTCTCCACGCCGGACCCTTTCAGTAAAAGTGCCACGTTACCCTCCAAGGTACCTCGTGTAGATCATGACAGAAAAACAGGGATTTGATATGTTTTTGTTGCACAGGAAAACAGGGATTCGGATAATGATAACTAATGACTAGCTAACGGTAACTGGTCAGTTTTTCTGTTCTTATCGTCCATCCATAAATCACTTCATCTGTGAAGTGTCAAAACTAATCACCAGTGCTCATGGGAAATTAGTAGGGAGTCTTCAAACGGCTTCCTTTGACAGATCAGCAGCCAAAAAAAAGTGAGACAGTCTTAGTGATTCGAGTCAACCTGGAATCAGCAAATATTTGGCATTTCAACATGATAAACGACTAAATCGATTAAGCGGTAAGCCAAAAAATAATCAAATTTCTGTAGACCATTTGTTGATCAAGTAATCGCCTCAGGACTACACATCTGAGTGACAGTGTGTGGCCACAGAATATCAATAATTCAGTGTGTGTGACTTCGAATTTACTCTCCTTCCTACAAAATCGGAGAATTTGCCCCGTCCTCATATGAACACGTGCAGAGTTTTCTTTGGCTTCTTACAGGCCGTCCCGTCACAGTTGGGTTGGGTTATTTCTCTGGAGGGACAGGAGCTTTAAGGATAATTTTACCTCAGAATGTGACCGGACCAAAATAACTTACTCACAGCTAGTGTTTGTCCTCACACGGCTCATGCAGTGAAAAGGTATTCGGTGTTTTTATGTCAACCATTGTCATGTTTTTATGTAAATTGTGAGGAAATCCTGTGTGAATGTTCATATTTTGGGTGTAATTTCCTTGTCTTTTTCAGCAAACCAGTCACTTCACAAGCAATGACCCATTCTCTTCAACCAGCCCGAAACCCAAAGGATCAGGTACGGCATCACGCTGCCCCCGCTGGTCTCCACACGTCTTTGGTGCACACGTAGAGCGTGCGGTCTTTTCAAATTTGTCGAAATTCAGAAGAATCGATCAAATCTATGCATTCTGTCACCTTTGGCTCGAGAGTGATTTGAAGCTGCCGGTGCAGGCTGTGCTGCTGTTTGAATTTCACGATGTTTTCATATGATAAGGATCTTCATCAGATGAAAACGTGCTTTGTACGAGTGTCATGATGCTCGAAGGATGTTGTCGTATTTTTTTTCCCAAGCTTATCAGCTGGTATCACATCTGAGTGTTGCTTCTACAGCCACACAGAGCAGGTCACAGCCGGGTTTCTTGCCTCGATGCCGGGAAGCCTCTCCGCGTTACCGTAACTTCTTACCTATAGTGTACGAGTGCTATCTTCACCATCTCTGCATAAGAGCCTGGCCAGTTGTAAATCAGCCTCGAATGCAGTGACAGCTCAGCCGAGGGGATCGCTTGTTTATTTACTGGATGTGGTTTATCTCATCAGGTCTTTTTCCAGTTAAAAGAATCTACTTTGAACTTTTCATCCTGACAAAAGAGCATAAAAAAGATGCAAAACATTTAAAAATAATAATAATAATTTTAATTAATTAATTTTACTCCAGCATTTAAAATACTTCTTACTTTCACTACGCACTTACTTACACAAGTACAACTTCCTTACACAAGTAGATAGTTACAGCAGTAAGTTTGCTCCTAGTTAAGTATTTCAGCAGTGTAGTACTGCTTCCTAAATATGGTATTTGATAGTTTTAAAAACACAGCTAATTTACTGTGACAGTTAACCTGCCATCACTTTCCTGCTGGCATTCTTAAAAGCTTGTTGACTTTAAAAAAAATGAAAGTGGCTCATGAATTTTGGGATGTGCTAGTCAGTTTAGCACGGTAGTAGTAGTCGTAACTATCTCTATCTATCTATATCAATATTTATCTAAATAATAATTTAGCAAAATTTCTGTGTGGGAATATGAATAAATATATTTGTGAGACTTTAACCCTCCTATTTCCTTAAATTTATTAACATTTTTTTCATCAATTGGGGCCGATTTGACTGCAGCAATTTAAACCCCTGGAAAATGATTTTAATAAAAATTGTGTCAGAGGGCATTGTTTTGACGATTATAAATGTCAGTTTATATTTCCTCAGTGTCACCCAAAACCTCTTTGGGGTCAAATTGAGTCTTTAATGCGAGAATTTACTGAATGTAACTCCTAAATGTCAATTTTATGCCTATTCTGAGGCTCAAACAGGTTATAAGACAGGTTAGAGATGTTCTGTCCAGTCCTGTTGTGGTCCAGGTTTTGGCTCGTGTGCAGGCTGCATCGCCAACACTGCTCATGACAAGTACCAAATCCAAACATGGACTCTTTGGGGCAAATTGAGCTCAATTGTGATATTATAAGTTCACACTTTCTCCAGGGGTGGTAGTTGTGTTCTTGCTGGCTCCACAGTGAATGAAGGCCGTGAAAACGCCGCGTGTCGGCCACCGCTCGCCGTGTTTCAATTCCCCCTCAATCGCCAGTTTGTTCTCCACTCCGCGAGGAAAGCTCTTTCACTTTCTCCAGGATATTAATCTGGTCCACACAAACACGTGCACGCTCTTGCCCAGCTGGAATGCCACGGTGATCGTAGGAACTCGATCCTGTCATCACACCGGGACTCGTGTTTCCACAGGCTCAGGTTAGCATGTTGTTTGTCTATTAAACCCATGGCCAGCGAGGAAAGGTGTCGGGTCCGCTTGCTCAACGCCAACATTTGCTCTTGAAGTTCACGTCTGAGCTCATATTCTTCATAAGTGGCTGGTAGATCATGCACAGTCAGAGAGAGGCTCCAGACACGGGGGTTGTGTGTAGCATTTTAATGGGATTTCTGAGATGCGATTGCAGAGATCATATTTTATGAGATCTGATCACCGCGCATCTGCGTTTAACTTGAAAACCTTTTATGTGTCTTTTGTGGCCGACTCTATTTACATATGTGTCCGCATTTCTCTTCCCGCCTGTCCTCACCATCTCTTTATATTGCTTACATGCACACTGTGGTTGCATTGCCTCCAGATTTTGTTTATTTCATGTTTTGTTTTTTTTCTTCTCATTGCGAGTGTTTGTGCGTGCATGTGTCTTCTTAATGTCTACGATTACAAATCCAAAGACCCCGAGTCAGCAGGGCGGCCCAAGATCCTGGACGTGCACTCGCCGAGGATGCGATGAATAACGACATAAATTCTCAAGATTCATTATGAGAACAATGTGTCGCTTACAAACAGTGCATGGTCTGTAACACAGAACACAGCTGGGAAAATGACAAACTTGGGAGGAACGTTCCTCACAAGGACACATATACAGATTTTAAGTTTTTGGAGTTGATGCTCGCCTCAAATCACCGTGTGAGCCTGGTTATTACCTTTTTTTTTTCCTGACTTTTATAATCCAATCGCATTGTGAGCTGACCTTTGTGCATCCAAACCTATGATTTAATACATCCTGGTGTGAGATGAGTCACACTGAAACAAGTCTAACAATAAACCAATACTTTGTGCGTTGCATCTGTAATGCAACACTGAGCCAGACATCTGCAGACCGTGGAGCTCTTGATTGTTCTGATTTAATATTTTGCAAACTGTTGGTTGAATTGTCCAAAATGTTGTGTTCGTTAAATTTGTCGGGGGATTGTTTGGGTGTATCGCTCGGTGCTGGAGTCAAAAACACGCTGTTCCAGCCAAAAGTGACGGGCTGTCCTGTTTTCAGACCTGTTTGGTACGTTGGACCCGTTCGGCAGCAGTTCGTTCGGCGGCGGCAGTAACAGCACCGGGGGATTCGCAGACTTCAGCCACATGTCCAAACCCAGAGACCCGTTTGAAGGCAGAGCCAGCTGGCTGCCGGACTACCAGAAGGTACTGCAACACAAGATCCAGTCAGAAAACAGCAGGCAGAACGTGAACAAATGCTGGTTAACAAGCTTTATGTCTTCATTTTATTCTTTTCTTTTCAAATTGGGCTTAAATTCCTGGTCGCGTCACTGCTCTTAAAAACGTGGCTTTCTCAAACCTGCAGATGCCCTCGAAAAGCAAAAGCCCAAACTCTGCAGGACCCTGTAGCAGTGTTGCTCTTCTCTGTTTAGTTATCCAGTCTTGTTCGCTTCAACAGCGGTGATTTACTCACTCATCCCACCTGACCTGATGTGAACCAGCGCAGGAGGACAGCTGTGAAATAACCGGCTGTCAGATAGATTACACTGTCCAAGAAATACTGCTGAGCTGTGATAGAAACACATCCCCTCTCTCTCCCTCTCTCTCTCTCTCTCTCTCTCTCTCTCCCCTTCTCTCCAGTCGGGTTTTGTGGACGACCCTTTCAGCAGGAAGAATGACACACCGGCTCTACCACCGAAGAAGAGTGTTCCTCCAAGGCCCAAACCTCCCAGCGGTGAGTCTCAGAGTTAGAGAGACAGAAACCTCCCTCTCACACGTGCACTGGACACCGCAAGCTATACAGACATTAGCCGGAGGAGCTGTGTGTGTGTGTGTGTGTGTGACCGCAAATGTCCACATCAGTTGCTCTGTACATTATCCTCCCAGCTCCCTGGTACTGAGAGTGAAAAAAGTGCAGCTGAGCGCGTGTGGACAGAGTGGAAACAGGTCTGCGGCGAGCGAGCGAGCGAGCGAGTGGGCGTGTCTCCCTCCCCCTGCACGCTCTGCGCCGGCACATTTCGGTAAAGTTGGAAATACACTCACAGATTCAAACGTCCCAGATCAGTAACTCATAAGTGAAATGTTAAAACACAAACAGGGAGAAAACGAGGCCTGAACGTGCAGTAAAAAACACTTTGTTGCACCTTTTGACACATTTTTCTCATTTTCTCTGTGATGCCAGATTTTTTCTCAAATTTTATTCTTATATATTAACATTTTTCAGACAGTACACAGAAGTAGGCAGCCGTTTATAAAATCTGTGGTAGCTGATAGAGGTTCTTTACTGTGATTACCACATCATCATCACCGTTAGTCATATAATAACAGTGGAAAAATGCCCTCTCTGCAATCAAAAGGCAAAGAGCAACACAGGAGGAGAGTAAGTGTGTGTGTATATATGTGTATGCACGGTGTGTGTGACAAAAAAAGCAAATCATTGACTAAAGGAATGTCATTTGAAATGGGGGGTGCAGGTTGAGAAAGAGGGGGGATGGAAAGGCAGGAGGGGAAATAAAGGGAAGTGAAAGGTTTGCGGTGAATAACACGTGGAAGAGAGAAAACACTAACAGCGTTGCTCAAACTCAAGGCCAAGTGCAGATTAGCTGACAGAGACGCAAATTTGTGCATTTCCATGTGGTCCAAGCGTGGATTCATGTTTATTTAGTCTGAATGTAAGTCAAGCTGTTACTCCGCTTTTCCTTCCTGAAGCAGATGCATACTCTTATGCCAGGTTTTTTAATTATTTGTCCAACAGTACAGGTCTGTTTGATCTTATATTTAATGCCATTTCACTGCTTTGAAGCAAGGTTTGAAGTTTGTGTCAGCCACAGGGCAAAAGCTGATTTTTTTTTTTTTTCTTCTTCTTTTTTGCTGTGGTCGATGTCTGAAAGTTATATCTGAAACTCCTCATGTAGCGGTGAGGTCCAGATGTCAGGTAAAAATAGTCAGTGAATTCAAAAGTTTACCGTCTGATAAAGTTTTCTTAACATGTAGTGGCAGAAGCAGAGCGGGACTAATTATGGAAAGTTTAGAAAAGGTGGTGTGATCAGATATGCGGCTCAAGATGCAGTTGAACAAGCAACTAGCAGATGGCATACGGAAAAAATCAACAGTTATCGGTAAAGTCACGGCACGCTAGGAGCAGATAGTTTCATTTATTCATTTTATTGGAGCTTCGTGTTTTGCACAAAGCCTCCTCAGAAGGCTGTAAAGGAAACAGCAAATTCATAAATAGTGCACAGTGCACAGATGGTGGACACTGCAGGTCAGAATAGGAAAGGCTTGTCAAAGCGTTCTGCCGGGAATGCTACGCTTTATTTTGGTTGTCCACAATCTTTGAGAAAAATTAAAAACAAATGTCAGACCGCCAGAAAATACAGATTTCCTTCTGTTTCATTCTTATCAGTGCAATATCCCGGGAACGCCCGGAGGGAATCTCTTCAGATTTGGCACAAACGTCTCCTTGAACTGAACAGATTTTGGTGGTCAGAGGTCAAAGGTCAAGCTCACTGTGACCTCACAGAACACGTTTGCGGCCATAACTCAAGAATTAATATGATAATTATGACAAAGTTTCACACAAGTGTCAAATATATATCCAAAAGGTCAAAAGTCACCCTCAGTGTGACATCTCAGTGGTCTGTAAAAAAAAAAAAAAAAAAACACTTTTCTGGCCGTTAATCAGCATCATAGTTCGGTGTTTTCACTTCACCACAAGGTTGGTTTTGCTGATCTTGAGCTTCAGATAATTATTGTTGCACCAGGTGATGAAACTCTCTCTCAGTCCTCTGTAAAAAATAGCCTCTGAGTGAAGACAGCATGTTTCTCACTGGAATCATACAGGTCAATATAGTGATCACTTCCATTCTGCCTAAAAATACACTTAATACCTTTTATTAAATTTCTTCAAGTTCTTCACTACATTTTATCACAGGAGTCTGGGCAGAGACGGAGGTAAACCGCCTCTTGACCGGGTAGCAGAGGCACACAGCTGGGAGAGTGTTCTCTGGTGTTAAAGACAATGTAGATTCATGCTTTGTGCTGCACATCTGCGCTGGAGGATTCAGCGCTCCAGTCATTGTCAGATGAAAGCTGTTTTTTGGGCTCCGAGCTGGGTGCGTGTTCAATGCACGTGTTGCCTTCTGTGACCTCCCCAGGCGCTCAGTGACAGTTTAGTTTTCGGCAGGCTTTCTTTCTAGGTTGTAGAAAGCAAAGCTGTGCTCTGATGTGTAAACAGGAAGGAGGAAGGAGTGTTATTGTGGGCACGGGGTAGATGGAGCGGTCTCATCTTTGCCAAGCCCAAAGTTTCATATTCTGTTTGAACTGAGAAGCAACACGTAGACCAAACGCTCAGAGGGTGTGTGTGTGTGTGGGGGGGGGGGGTCGGTGTGCACTGGGACTTGTCGTGTTGCAGCCTTCATACGTTGTAAGTTGTATTATTTTCCAGAACAGAAATGAAACCCCACAAGTAATTTGGAAGTTTCCATGCATTTCTCACTCGCTGAGCGCTGTTATAACCACGACTGACTTCAGCGGGTGTGTTTCACCTGCAGTGTGCTGCGTCTGACTTATTAAGAAGCTGCTGAAGATGAATGCACTGTTATGAGCAAATAAATTGTCCTTTTGATTTACAGTTTCACACCCAGCTCACCTGTGTGGCTCCTGGAGTCAAAAATTCATCCAGATGTTCGAGAGGGAAGATTCAGCTCCAAGTTAAATTGCAATTATCACCTCAACCATTGTGTTGCCCCCTCCCCTCCTGTGGTTTTCTCCTTATTTTTATTCAGTCCCGTCTTCGCTGCCCAGTGTTCGTCACTTGTTTCTGCACTGCGCTTCTCAGAGATCACCTGTCAGTCAAACAGCGTGGGCGGGACTCGGCCTCTTTCTCCTTGGATTGGATTTTCTTGTCGATGAAGGTTGAGTTTGTGCAGGTTGAACAAAGCAGACTCTTAACACACACACACACACACTTTGCTTCGTGTGCAGCAGGAAGGAACCGCCCGACAGCTGCCTGAGAGTTCACAACAACAGGCAGTGATCTTGTTTTTTTATGAATTATTAATTAAACAGATTGACGGGGTGTCCGGCGGCCGGGTGGACGCATGGTGAAGTTGTGTGTTGGTGTGAGTGAGATGATGTTGCATAACTGTGACCGCCCGCTGCTTGTACACTACTACCACAAAGCTGCTTACTCAGCTCCCAGAAGGGAACAAGCGAGAAGGCTGTTGCCGCTTTGCATTTGTGTGTAAATTGCCCAACAAGGATAATCAGTTGCACCAGTAAATATCAACAGGGGACATAATTTCTGTTATCTGTCATTATCTATTGACTCAGGCTGTTTTTGCACTCCCGGCCGCCGTGTGATTTCCTGAGGCCCTCTGTCGCTCATGATTTTAAATAGAATCACATTTATTGCACCTGCTGATCTTAACGCACTCCGTCGTGAGTTTGCCATTTCTTTACTAACAAATGTTGTGGTGTGTGTGCGTGCGTTGTGTGTGTGTGCGTCTCCGTGCATGTGTGCCAGCCACACCCTGACATGCTTCCTCTCTCATTTTGTGTGTGTGTGTTTGTGTGTGTTTGTGTGTGTGTGTGTGTGTGTGAGAGTGTGTACACGTATGCCACACCCTGACATGCTTCCTCTCTCTCGCTCGCTGTGTGTGTGTTTCTGGTTCAGAGAGGGTCAGGCTGCAAGCTCGGTGTTGTTTTGAAATCGAGACCCAGCAGTGTCACCGATACAGCAACACGTCGACTTCAAGACTTAACCATTTAGTGCCAGAGTAGATTTGTCTCAGTGTGTCCCGTGACAGGACACACAGGAAAAATACAGTAATTACAGTGATGATAGACAGAAAAGCTCAATTAATACAGCTCAGTGCAACTAAAAGACCTTGGCCCAGAGGAAATGCATGCATTAAAAATTATAAATTAAGATGAAACAAGTAAAGAACATAATCAGTGCTATAAATTTCACAATGTTCCTGCTTTGTTTCTTTTAGTTTGTCTTTTTCTCTCTCTCTCACAAACACATTTTTTTTCTCTCTCTCTCTCAAACACTCATTTCTTCATGGTCTGCCACTCCTTATCTGATCACCTAATGAAGTGTGAACGGAGCACATCTCACACACAAAGCAAGGCGGGCACTTCCAGCCTGAACCATCAATTAAAATAAAATGTGGCTGTTACAAATAAACGGTGAGTGCATTGTTCTGTGCACAAAGCGCCGCTCTCTGCTGTTGCAGCGTTTGTTTGCGGTGCAAAAGGTCAATCGCGAACGCCACGTCGAAGAAGAGCCTGTGGCACGGCTTGAAAAGAGATGTCCCCAATGATGCGTAGGATTATTTTAAAACAGGGTGGAGCCCGTTATTGTGGTTACCCAAATGTGTGTGGGTGCTGGTGTGTGTGTGTGTGTGTGTGTGAGTTAATTTACTGAAAGAGAGAAACTGATTGCCAGGCATGCAGCTTTTCTCAGGCGCTGCGAGTGAGAAGTGAACCGCTCACCCCCGTTGGGCTGGTTATCTGGGCTGTTGGGCCAAAACCGGATTTCTATGTTGTCTGACAGCGGCGCGCATGGTGCTGTGGTTTAACACCTCCACCGTCAGCATGATGTGCTCTCTGCGTTCCCACGATGCTCTGCCAGCCTCATCTTCAACTCACTGTGACCTGCCTTAACACAAACTGTCATTACTATAATTATGCTCTTATTTTGGTTTTGCACGTTTTCTTGGTGACTCATGCATTGCCGATTCTGAGGAACAGGGCTCTTTTTTTTTTTTTTTTTTTTTTTTTTTTATAAATGGGAGTTGTTTTTTCATATATTTATTTCCTGGAACGTGTTACATGATTTGGTCTGGCTCGGGGCGTCTGCACCTGCCTCACAACTCTTTTAATCGAGCCGACAAATTTAAAGTAGAGTTCAGTCGAGTTAAATATACCTTTTAGGGCTTACACGCAGTTTTAAAGCTCTTAAAATAAAATTGTGTCGCCCCCACAGTGCAGCCCCGACGCTGTAACATGACCGGTTTTTAATCGCCAGTGTTTTAGAAGGAAAAGCTGTGAGGTGACTCATTTCGAAGCTGAACTCTTTAATATCAGGCTGGTGTCATCACACTCTGCGGTGGGTGTTTCGGTTCACATTTCTGGTTTCCTCACGCAGCAAAATTGGCCTTAAATTTTTTTTTTATCATAACTGTTTTAAAAAGGTTTCACAAATTATGGAGAGCAATTTATAGAGCACAAATTATTGCTGCTGCACTCAGGGGTCCCTCATATCAGAGCAATGCTTGGTTAGAATAAAATGAATAAACAAAATGGGAAAATATTCTCCCATATTATTCACAATCATAGTTCAGTTAAACTAATTTGTAATTCAACAAAGTGTTTCTTCTGTTTTTTCCATGTTTATTACAGTGTGCTTAGATGCTTTGCCACTAATGATGATAAAAATGCGAGTAAAGCATCAAGAAATCAGTCCTGGCTGTGAACAGTGAAGGTGGATGTGAGTGACATTGGTCTGATGCTGGTGAGGTGGCGAACCACACTGGTAACTGGTGATGTGGGTTGAAAACCAACCCTCTGGTTCACCAGGAAGCCTTTCAAAATGGCTCTGAACACCGAAGGCTGTCACTTTTGGTTTGGGTGTTTTGGGTGTTTTCTTTTTCACTGTTTTGGCTGGTGCGGCATTTTTCTTTCTTTCTTTTTTTTTTTTTTGCTCATATATTGTTCCATCATGACTTTTTCAGTTAGGATGTACGCCCGTGTTTGATGTGTAAAGGAAAGGATATGTATTAAGACTCAATATGAGCAGTTTCACTGTGCCACTACTGGAGCTGAAACTTGTGTGGCTTTCAAATCTCTTTGGTGCAGGAGCTCGGGTATCTTTGATATCACGGCTGAGGTGAAAACAGGGGGAGGGCGGGGATTCGAGTGTAAGGAAAATTTGAACTTGTGAGAAAGTTTCGATGTTTTGATCCAGAACAAATCAAATCAGATCTGGGGTTATGTAATGACTCTCAGTATCTCTGAGCCATCTGTGAACTCTGGCGCAAACCTTGTTCACATCCTCCTGTGTCGGTAAGGTGATGTAAAGTTAGTGATATGTCTGTCGCAGGTCTTCTCAGAGCCTGTCCCCTTCTCTCCACAGCAGAATGAGCGTTTTCTTGTCTCTAATGTGGTCAGGGTTTCATTTCACGGCCCTGCAGTTGTAGTCACTGACAAAAACTGGCAAATATGCAAGACTTAATTTGGATGTTTAACAAATACGGAGAATTCCTCATCGTTTGAAACACGTCTGTTGTGGAAAAATCAAACTAAAACATGCCAAATATGACACGGTGTCCCTTAAACACTCAACCCACCGCCTCTCCTCTGTCTCACTCGTGACTTCCTCTCCTGTCGTCCACGTCTGCAGGTAAAAGCACGCCGGTGAGCATGTCCAGTGCGGGCGACCCCTCCAAGCCCTGCGACCCCTTCCAGCCGTTCGGGAGCGACGCCGTCGACCCCTTTCAGAGTAAAAAGGGCCTGGCGGATCCGTTCAGCGGCAAAGACCCCTTCGCCCCGTCCTCGGCAACAAGTAAAGCCCCTAAAGACTCATCCGTGGGTTTTGCAGACTTCAGCTCTGTAAGTTGAGATGGGTGATACTGTCTAACTCTCTGTGAGCAGACCGGGCAGACGGTTTGGCTCCTCTCAGGCTGTAAACACACAAACGGTGACATTAAACCACAAGGGCTCGATCAGAGGAAATGAAGTAGTGCGGCACAGGCATGTTAGTGGTTATGTGTCCAAACGAGGGATGCACCGATCAAGTTTTTGCGGATGACTCTGATTACAGATTCTGGCGATTCGCTGATCATCGATCTGACCGCCAACTGAAATTGTGCATTTTATTAGAAACATGCGACTACACAGCGAAACGCCACCAGTCCTTGATATGAAGCCTGTTTCTTAGCAGCTTTTTAAATATATTTATACTTATTGAATGGAATATTTGACCAAGCCTTTTGGATGGCTGTCAGCGTGCATGGAATCCCTCTCATGTCCGCGTTAGACATCGCACATCGAAGTGGAACCCGTTTTCTGAAAAATTCTCAATTTTAGAACAGTCGTATAGTCAAACAGTCATTTCCGACGCCTCAGTGAAATCTGTCGAAATGCACATCCTTACATTTTACTCCACCTGCTTATGATTTGGCAGTCCAAACGCCTGTTGACCGGTGCTTCCCTGCCTAAAACTGAAACACCACAGTGGAGCTAACACACTGCATGTGGTTGGAAGTGTCTCCCCTACACTCATTCAGCACTGGTGAAAACTGTCCCTTCTGCTAGAGAGACTACAAAAACTCACATTTAAAACAAATGAGGGGCGATCA
>OMLB01028675.1:0-12470 GCA_900302555.1 Myripristis jacobus | reverse complement strand
ACAGCACAAAACAATACAGCACAATGAACAGAACAAGGAACAGAACTCAAGACAGGACTTACACACACAAGAACTAATGATCAAACAAGACACACCTGGGGAAGGGGCTGGAGCACAAGACAGGAGAACACAGAGGATAGGCTGAGGGAAACACTGGGAGGGATCAGAACAATCAGGGATAATTGACAGACACAGGACAGGTGTGGCACTGGGAGGGGAAAACAAGACACAGGTGAAACCACTAAAAGAACCAGGCAAACGAAACATGAAACAGAATCAAACAAAACAAAAGAAACACACAACCATACCTATCTATCTATCTATCTATCTATCTATATCGATATCGATATCGATATATATATATATATCTATATATATATATAGATATATATCTATATATCTATATCTCTATCTCTATCTATATCTATATCTATATCGATATCGATATAGATATAGATATCTAGATATACTGTATGTATTTTAATAATTAAAAAACAAACAAACAAAAAAAAAACTTCCCTGGCAGCACTCCATTGGCCCGCTGGGCCATGTGCAAGACGTTACGTTGCGTTCCCTCCCCTTCCCTCCCCTGTTGCAAAGGGCGTCAAGTTTGTCAAAAAAAATAACAATATTACTTCCTACATAGCCTGAATAGGGTTGAATTAAAACTCTGTGACGGACCAATCTCAACACCTGCTGCGACATTTCACTAATGCCAATAATGACGAAAGAATGTAATCAATGACAAAAGTATGCTCAATATGTTTTAGATCTATCTCATTTTCATTTTCACTAGGTTTTTTTCATCCGGGACGAACGCTTTTATTTTTTCAACATCCGGTCTTGTTTTGATTAATCACCGCTAGCTTGACAAAGCTCAGCCAGGAGAAGACCCTTGACCAAAGGGGAGCAGAGCAGTCAGCTGTCTCCGGTTAGCTAGTACGGCTAGCTAGAAGGAAGAAACCATGGTCTCTGGTGCGGTGCTCTTATTCCTTACTTTGTCCTGTGCTTGGGGGAAAGTTTCAGCCGAAAGAAAATTAGCCTTCGTGACTGTGGTGAGTAACTTACCGTAAAGCAGCGGTATTCCGTAATTAAAGCTGGGCGAACGCGTTAGCGACTGTTATCGCATATGTGCGGTGTATATCGATAACTACTCATGTACAGACGTATTTACCAAACCTAGGACATGACTTAGGCGCTAATATGAAAAATGGCGGTGTTACGGTCGGTTCGGCATGGAAATAATTCACCAAGCAGGCCAATATTCATAAAATGCCACCACGGTGTGCTCCGGTGAACGACGGTGGCAATAGCAGGAGCGCTATTTTAAAAGTCAAAACTGTGAGGGTGGCCTGGTGCGGTTGATGACTAACACTTTGATTTTTTTTCTCCTATGGTTTCATAACATTGTTAGTGGTGTAAGCCGTTATGTGAGGCAACATTAATCTGCCAAGTTAGTTTGGCGTCCCCTGACTCTCGCTACAAGAGAGCACAGTTTGTAGCTGTTGTCCCAGGGGGGTTAGCTAACCAACTCGTCTTGTCAGGCGCTCACAGCTCAAACAATAGAAGCACCAAAGTAAGTTAACATGCTTCAAGTCAGTGCAGGCAATCTCACAGACCAAAACTCCCTTTAGCTAAGTTGGCCTACTTTATATCTTCAAAATGTATTTCCAGTGATGTGTTTATTTTCTGTAACAGTGAGCTAATTTGCTTCCCCTCCCCCATGATCAAGTTGAACCTGGAGATCAAACAAGCTATTGTCACAGTGCGTGGGGTTTCACCTGTCTTTGGAAATAACATGCAGAGCGAAAGTAGTTTATTTAGTCATTATGTCTGACAGTGTTAATCGTTTGAGACAGTAAATGCAGTGCATGTCAGCTGACAAGAGTGTGAGCTTTGTGGCTGTGGCAGTGTCTTGTTTGGTGGGATGCTCACTAGGGCTAGAAGATATGTTTATCTCCTGATACGATACTATCACGATACATGGGTGCCGATTTGATATGCATAAGTATTGTGATTTGATGTTACGATTCATTGTGATTCTTGTTTTTTAAATGATCCTCAGGTTTGTGGATGTAAAGTTTCATGAAGCTGTGACTATGACAAATGAATAAATATTGGGCTCATTGAATCCAGAAAAGTCTAAGTTTTCCTGTCAAAGCCAATTTTTGCAACTCCAAGACTGTTTAGGCCCAAGTCTGCACAAATACACCATTTTACACATTTTACAACAGGCCAAAAGAACACATTTGGACTGCATGGTTTGTGGCCCAAACTGCATGAGATTAGCATAAGGTGGGCATGTCTGCAAAGGGGAGAGCTGTGGCTGCCCAGAGAACCCATTTTCATTCAGACATCTGGAGGTCAGAGGTCCAGCAACCCTGCTGAAAATTTCCACGTCAGCTTTTCCCTCACCAAAATTTAGCCGAACTTTTGAGTGATTATATTATCCCCTTGCCGACAACCTTGGTACCAGTGGATTCCGTAATTCATCTAGTTTCATATGATACCAGAATCATTACTTTATTGACTCAGTCATCAAAAATTGCAATACTCAAGTTAATTTATTTGTCTTGAGTTAATGCTCACACTTGTCTTGTAGTAACCCTCCAAACAAGGAGCTATAAACTGACTATAATACAAACACAGCCGTCACATAGACAGGCAGTGTTGAAAATGAAATAATAGCAAAGCATTGCTTTTGCCCTGCACTGTATATGTTTCGTGTGAAACATGTCCAACAGTGTAAAGTGAAGGCACCTTGACTGAGCAAGTTCCCATGTCCAAGGCGAGGTGTGGTAAATATGTCAGTTGCCAGACTCTTCTGCTTTTCTTGCTTTCTTATTTCTCCTCTCCCTTCCTGGAGGGTAATTTCGGGTGTGATCGGAAGCATAGCCGAGGGAATGTAGAAAAGAAGCAGTGAAAAAAATTTGCATGTTTTCACACTGCATAGAAATATGAAGGGTTTCTCATACCTGTTAAACAACTTGCCTAAGATGTTTTCTTCTCTGACAAGCCATAGAGATCTAGATAGTCCCTCAAGTGAGGTAAAAGGGTTAGTTCACCCATTTTGAAAAATTTGACATTCTTTGATTTCCCTCCTAGTTGTGAGCCAGATGTCTGAAAAGTATGTAAAATGTGTGCAATCGAGTGGCACGTAGGAAAGGAAAAACTAGCCACAACATTACTTGCCAGCTGTCTTGTAGTACTGTGGAGAAAGTTGGCCAACATGCCTGCATGTTTTCAATGAGAAAAACAAATGATAGCAAACTCGAGCAATCTACTTCTGTCTTTGTGGTGTCTACTGCTCCTCTAGTGTAGAGTGACACAGGAAATGCAGAAGGTTACCAGATCTTTCTATGTGTTGATAACAAGAAAAATAGTTAATAATAGTAATAGTTAATAGTAATATGAAAATTGTCACCTGCGTGCACTTGGCAGTATGTGCATTTTTGTCACGGAATGCTAAGAATGTTAGCTGAGGGGAAGTCCAGTTAGCATTTGGAGCATCCAGTCAGTATCCAGCACTCAGTAACAATGAGAGGAAGAGAGAACCACTACTGTCCTACATAAACAAAGTCAACATTTTCAAAATTAACTATCCCTTAAAACATAAAAATCACCAAAATTTGAGTTACATGGTTTGCACATGACAGCAGCAATATGATACAACCATACCTCTCTGAGCTTTATGCACAATATTTTCCTTAATATTGGGTTTATGAATTGCTTTTCTGAATGCTTGTCAGTTCCTCTTAGTCTATGACCCCCTTTTCTCAACACAAAGCACAAATAGCAACATTTCCACCCAGTCCTCTCTGAAATGCACATAATGTGTTATTTCATGCCCTGTTTTACTGCACTTGTCCAACCTGAATTGCTAATGAAGTCCTCTCTGTAGATTTCCTCCAGGGGTGGTGGTCATGTGAGAGTTATTCTATTGTGCAAACAGATAAACATCGGCTGGAAGACCTCGTTTAACACAGTGGTGTGGAGCGGGTTGATAAAAGCATCATCACAGTTTTCAGTTGAAAACCTTGTAATGCCAAAAAGCCTGTTTGGAGTGGAAAGTAAAATGACGATTGCTACCTCAGTCTAGCTTGAAAATGTAATCTGTACTAAAGAACGTGTAAATAGTCGCCAAGATGTTTTGGAAAGAATTTCAAAAGCAGGAGTCAGTGCAGCTCGGAGTTCACCCCATGTGATTCACATGCCTGTTAAAAATGCTTTGTGACAACGTGTTAATGGTTTTCCATGCACTGAGGATGACCATAGAGCTTGAGTGATAAACAACCTTATGACAACAAAACCTAGTACACAGTCAACCTGATTAAAGTGCTTAACTACAACATCTTCATTTTCAGAGCTGTTTCAGTCTATACAGCATCTTCATTTTAAGTGCTGTCTCACCAGGATTGTTATTGTCTTTGTCCTTGGATTTTCTATTGATGAGGTTTGAGACTCAGTTGATGATGTTCTTTTCTTGTTTGTCTCTTGAGCTTTGGTGGCCATCACTGCTCTTTCTAACCACCCAGTTTTTCTTGTTTATTCTAAACAAACTTGATATGTAAAATCTATCACTTCCTGTGCAATAGGAGATTTTTCCTGATAGGGCTACAAGATACCAAGTGTGTAGAACAACAAGTGTAAAAGCATTCATGAACTTGATGTTATGATATATCTGTTGGCAATGGGCAGTAGCAAAACACTGACTTACATGAAAACTTCACAGATTATACTGCTTGATTTTGCGGTAGTGAACAGGGTTAACACTGCTGGAACTCTGGTTTTGACTGGGCTCTACACTGAAGGTTAAAATCATCAAGTTGCGTATTTCAGAATAAAAGTGACAAGCAAAAACGTGAATGCGGAGTTGTCCATTTGAATGCCACGGTCTCCCAGATAAAGGAGTTGGATACTACCACAAAACATCACTTCCATAATTATAGAGAACATGTTTTATGAAGCAGTCATTATAATCACTGAATGGAAAGTCTGTATCCAAAGCTGCTGCTTACGGTGGCAGAATACCGGTGATGACTGCTTTGTGTTTTTGTAATGCTGAGGACATTACATTTTTTAGGGAAGTGAGAATTGAAATGCCATTGGGACATGGCCATGCAGTCCCTAGTTGACACAACACACACACTGTTAAAATATTAGGTCAGGGCAGTTGCAGAGAAGGGAGGGGGAGGGGGGCAGCTGACTGTCCATTGTCCTGAATGAGGTGTCATATCAAAGTTGTTATGCAGACTGCTGTTGTAGCTGTGGAGCGAGCAGCTGATAATTCCCTGAGCCAGAGCTGTTTTTCTACAGCTTCTTGAAACTGTGACCTGCGACATAAATAGCTCATGGTGGAGATGGGGCAAGGTGCTTAAAAGGGATAATCCACCCTTAAATAGAGCTGACTTTGTGTTCTTTTATCTTGAACAGTATAATCAATGTGTCAATGCCAGAGACCCGAAAACCTACTTTTGTCTGTGGCGGGATCACAGCCAAACCCTGAACAACATAACTGTCACTGAACTGTGTGGCTATGGTTACGGAAACCAGACTGATTTTACAGGATAGACACTCTTCTCCTCATTTGTTTTCGCATGAAAGCACTGAAATAACGCGTGCATGTGACAGCTCAGACATTTGAGTCGACAGCATTAGTTCTTCCTCCTTTATCAAAGCAGCAGGTTGCAGGCGGTTGCACAAACACAGACTTTCCTGAGTTTTACACTGGTGCGTAACACCCATGTCACACCAGTCTGATGTAACAGAGGGCATAAAAATTAAAAGGATAGATCACCCATTTTAAAAATATGATATTATTTCACTTCATGTAGCTGGTATGTAGGTCAGTGCTGTTGCTATCTTCCTCTCCTTGTTACTGAGTGCTGCTTGGGTTTAGTGTGTTGCAGAATTCTTACAGCTGAAAATGGCATTAAAAATGTCAGCAGTTTTCAAAACCAAAACAATTATTAACAGTTGAACTATTTTCTTGTCTGGTCTGAGATTTGTGCTGGTCTTCAGTCACAGTGATGGCTGGCCGCTGCCTGAAAGGTACATGAAATGTGAATGGAGGAAAGAAGAAGCTAGCTACAGCATTACTTGCCAGCTATCTTTTAGTACTTTTAGTAATATCAAATTTTTCAAAATGGGTGAACTATCCCTTTTAGACTGGCCTCTTTTTGCTAAAAAGGTTAAACACAGACTCCAGGCTATGACTACAGTTAAGGGCCTGGACTAGCCATGAGATAAAGGGAACGTTAGGACATGACAGTGAAGACACAATGATTTTATTTTCCTCAGACAGTTACAGTTATCGTTTGTCCTCATTTGGCTCATGGCCTTTTGACCACATGTTTGGGAGAGAAATGGTTGCTGGAGGCTGTTGGTATGATAAGGCCAATGTCTGTGTGTGTGTGTGTGTGTGACTGAACAACATGACCTTTTTCCCGGATGAAAATGAGACAAAAACTCAAACATAAACAAAGCTTTGTTGACAAAAACTATGACAAAATATCATGACATTTTTTTCATCAAAGAAAAACAAGACTAAAATAGCAGAATTAGATAAATAAAAACACGACTCATGATCTAATTTTTTAAACTAGGGAGTCAGTAGTTTTCAAAGGGCACAAAGGAGCAAAGCACTGAGTACAGATGTAACTGAAAAGCATGTTATCTAAACTTGTCTGTGGCACACGCCGCTTTGAGGGGGAAGATATCCCTGGCAAACAGACAGACTCTCCTTTTGATATTAAGTACAATATAACATCAAAGCTGCATGGTTTATTTCATTTGTGTCCTTCGTTTCACCTGGTTTCTGACACCAGTCTCACTGCTCTGTGACATCTGTCTGGTTTCTCCGGCACATTTTTTTATATCCACAGGTCTGTGCTTAATGAAGCTCTTTGATAATCTACCCAAATGTTACTGTTTTACTGTTTTAAGTTCCAAAAAAAAAAAAGAGTACACAAAAGCTAACTCTGGTGATTTGGGTTGTAATAGAAAAACATAGCTAAATTACTAAATTACTTTTGTTCCAGATTAAGGCAGGAATACCTTCAAAATGGTGAAATCTTCAAACAGCCACCTTTTTATTTTTGTTTTTTTAGTTTACTGACATTTCAACACACAGTTTCAAACAGTAAGTTTCTTTTTCTGTTTGTGTGAGTGAAATGTTGAAATATGCTTTCATTCAATGAAGGGTGATATCACAATTGTTAATATGAAGTAGTTAATGAAGGAGCACAAAAAAAAGATTTAGATACAGAGCACATTATTTTATTTGTTTGTTTGTTTTTTGTATTAGGTCTACCATGCTGAGCCTAAATTGATATTTTGTCCTTACGTTTAAATTAAAAACAAAAAAAAAAATCAAAACATTTCACATTGAGTAAATTACAGTATTTTAGTTGCTTCAAAATATCCAGAAAATATAATCTTATAGTATGTAACATACTTATTATATTTTTTATCTTTAATTTCTTTAAATTTTAACTTTATTTAACTTAGTTCATTTGGTTAATTTTTGTATTGTATCCGTCATTGCTGATCCCTATCAACAATGATGGTTTTTAAGAAAATGTTGGCAAAATGCTGCTGGTATTCAGATTTCCCAGAAGTGGAAACGCTGTGACATTATCTGTCATCTTTGTCCTGTCCTCTGCAGCTCTTTCGGCATGGAGACAGATCACCAGTCAGGGCCTATCCCAACGACCCCTACAAGGAGAGCTCCTGGCCTCAAGGCTTTGGACAGCTGTCCCAGGTAAAGAGGCCATCCAGTCACAGCCATGAACAGGCGAGCTTTGTGTCTCACCCCAAACCCACACATGCACCGACAGAGACAGGTGTCAACGCTTACCACGACTCTGCAACACTGGCATTCATACCAGGAAAGTAATATCACATTTCCTACCCTCTTATTGTGTGTGTGTGTTTTTTTAGGAGGGTATGAGGCAGCACCTGGAGCTGGGCCAGTTCCTTCGTAAGAGATACCAAGGTTTCCTCAACGAGTCCTATGACAGACACGAGGTGCGTGGTCCTTCTGGTCATTAGAAAATGCATTGGCATAAGTTTCAATGTTGATAGACCATGTCAATAAACATAGCAGTTATAATCGCTCTTCATCAAGTGCAACACAGTCATGCAAACATATTTAAGTGTTATAATCTCTGCCAGCTGCATCAAGTTTTGAGTTACAGTGTTGGAATGATGAGGCAGCACGCAGGCAGGCTATTTTGCTTAAATGAAGCTTATACAAAATGGATTTTTCAAACATGGAAATGTAAATAATTACCTTTTTAAATAGTTTTTATACTAAAATACTAAAAATAAAAACTTAACTAGCAAACCTGCCCTTGAAGCTAATTAAAACAAACTGAAATTGATAATAAAAAGTCCAAACAAAATAAAAATAAAAACGAATGAAAAATGCAAATATATAATAACCTAACTACAGTCCTTTAAATCTTTTCCCTTGATTGTTTTTTTCTAGCAGCCACGTATTGCATGTATATTTTGAACAGCAGCCATGCTATAGAATTACTAGAGGAATATTGTAGGAATACTACAGCCAGCAGTGTGTTTGTGTGCATCTCTTGCTCTGTCCACAGCCGTGTTGCTGTTTGTCACTGTGATCATAAAAGTGCGTCTTGGCAAAGGTGCGTCAGTTTTATTGTAGTATTGCAGTGCACATTAATTGTATTTTTAAACAAACAAGAAAGAAAAGGAAAGCAATACTCGACTCAGACTTCTCAGGCGACAACAGGGAGACTGCAAGATCAGCTGTGATTCAGCTGATCTTTGAGAGAGTCGGCCTCTTAGCATGTTAATGTTGTTAACACAGTCTCCACTGGTCATGGAGTTCTTATCATATATATCATGGGATTATATGAGAGAAATTGAAGAAATAGGTCACTTTACAGGAATGTACCACCTTGTTTTCCAGCTTGCTTCAGACATTAGTTGCATTACACGGAGGCAGAAAATGGACAGTAACATACCAAGTGGGAATAACATTTATCAGAGTTACAGGAAAAACATGGAACGGTCATGTAAGAAACCTGAAGGCAGCAGCATAAGTTTAAGCATCAAGCAAATTTTGATCAGAAATGCTTCCATGTTAGTTATCATTTCTCCCTCCCTCCACACCTTTATCCAGCTCAATTCCTAGTACATATAATGATGACTGTGCGAGAGTTGTATGTGTTAACTAAAGTTCTGCTGTGTCCACAGATCTCAGTTCGCAGTACAGACTATGACCGCACCCTGATGAGTGCCGAGGCCAACCTGGCAGGTTTGAACACCAGCTCCCTCCTCCTCCCACTGTTACGAGCTTTTTGCCCTCTGTGACTAATCCTCCCTCTGCTCTGTTTGCTTTTGCTGCTCCTCCCTTGATGAGCACTATCACTCTCCCACCCACTTCTACTGTCGTTTCTTATTGTACAACTTACTGCCTCTCCTCCGAGCACTCCTCCTTTTGCCTCACTTTCTTCTTCATCATCTTCCCCAACCTACCGCTCCTCCTCCTGGGACTTGACGATTTTTATTCCTTTGTCTCGTCGTCTTCCAGGTCTGTACCCCCCCGAAGGTCGTCAGGTCTTCACACCAAACTTGAGTTGGCAGCCAATCCCTGTGCACACAGTACCACAAAGCCAGGAGAGGGTATGCTGTTTGTGTGTGGAAATTCTTTTGTGAGACTGATATATCGCCATGCTGACCCTATGCTGCCTTGAATTTTAATCAAATTTAAAAAAGGGGGGAAAATATCAATTAAATAAAAAAAAAAAACAAAACTTTTTTTAACAAATTAAGTGTAATTAAATCGATTTAATTTAGAAACAGTTTTTACCAATTTAGTATTGATTAAATTGACGTAATTTGTGAAAAAACATTTTTTTACACATTATTCAACATTATTTTGAAATTAAATTAACTTTTTTGAAAATTGCACAATATTCTAATATTGAATCGCAATACAATCCCATTGCTAGTGTAAATATTACAGGTGTGTTTGCTGAAAGAGATTCAGTGCTCTGTGTCCCCGTCTTTTCTGTCTGCGTCTCTCTTCAGCTCCTCTCGTTCCCGTTGGGAGACTGTCCCCGATACAAGCAGCTGATGAGTGAAACTGAGAAGACAGATGAATTCATCAGTGTCACCAATAAATACAAGGTATTCTTCACTTCACTTCTCTGTTGTATCCACATCAACAAATAGCACAGCATTGCATATGTCATCCCTATTAATTAGTTAAGTGTTTAAATGCTAAACCTTTGCAATGATTGTATTCAAGTTTCCCTCCTTGAATTTATTTGAATCACATCAACATCTAGTCAACATGTTCTTTGTGGGTGAGTGAAGAAGACAAAAAAGAAAATACAAAATAGATATGCATAGCGTGACCATAACTTGAGAAATTTTGCTGTTACAGGTGATAGAGATTTATACAGCATAAGCTCCTTTGGCAGGTCATCATTTGTTAAAATTTGTTTATTTATTTATCCCCTATCAGGACATTATAGACCTGGTGAGGAATGAAACAGGCCTAAATTCCACAACAGTGGAATCAGTCTGGAGCGTTTACGACACACTCTTCTGTGAGGTGAGAACACACGCACGCACACACACACGCACACACACACACACGCACACACATATGCAGAATCAGGCGTAGTAGCCACAGCTGGCCATGTTGCTGATGAAAACAAGAAGTGAGCTCCTACTCACAGAAGTGAAAATTGTACTGATGTCACTTATTCAGCATCCATTGTTCATCATACAGTAGCTAAGTGTGTTTGAGCAGCATGGCTTGCAGTGTGGTAACAGCGGTAAAGCAGAATAGAGATGTCTGTCCAATGGTCCATGAATCATATGAGCTAACCCAGTAACAGGAAGGGCCTTAGTACATATTGGTTAACTCTATCTATAGCCATTAGTTCAAGTCTGAACCACCTAATCTAGGCCCCTCCACTGCCCCCGCATTATCACTAGTGCTGTTTGCCCAAACCCACAGGATTCCAACACAAGTTTACTGAAGTTATGTGTAACCCAAAGCTCGGCTGAGAGACGGGTACTAGACCATGTGTGTGAGAACTTACTGTGTTTCAAACTATTCCAAGGAACACACTGCCTTTTTTTGTTTTGTTTTGGGGTGGGGGGTTAAGTTATTGCATAACAATAAAACAGGTTGCATGTTCATGTCTTTGATGGTTGTATTGTTTAGCTCAGAATAAAGCCATCAGTCCACCTTTTCCACAAAGCCAGTTTTAGGGCTTGTTCAGAGCCAGTGCTTTGTCTCAAACCAGTTCCCCTCGTTTCGACAGCCAAAGAGCTGGCTCTTGGCCAGGAGAAACTCTTTCCAAAGCAGCACAAAAACTCTTTGCTGGTCTACAACAGAGGACCAACAAAGACTTAATTGAACCAACTTCGAACTGACACAAGCCCTGTACTAGCTTGACTAGCCCGGGCTACTGCTAAGCTTCTTAAAGGACCATACCAGTGATTTTGCATGTGTAGCATAATATCAACAAAATGTGTATACTTCACATTTCTGCTAATCTTTTCCCAAAGCAAGCAGTCTTATTTTAGAACTCCCATATCATTTTTCCTTTTCATCCAGCCACTGGTTTCCATTCATTCCCCTACAAAGTGAAAATGAACTTTCAGAGACTTCAGACTTTCTTCACAGCAGTATTCCTTCACTGTAATAAAGTCGTCCACATTCATTTTCCTAAAAGCAGCAGCACTGTTGTGTTTTGGTGACTTGAAATTGGGTGGGGTGAAACGGTCCCTCCCTTAGGGAAAATAGTCCCTGGGGAAACGTTTGCTTTCCACAGCCAATTATCAGTTCTGTGGTTTATGAATGTTGATGACTTTGTTAGTTCCAGAAGCAGAACATTATAAGGTGGCTGTTTCAGCCAAAAATTCAAATTTGAAAATCAATATTGATATATGTGTTGTGAAATCTTTAGTAACCCCTGATTTCCGAATGGGTTTATTGCACCACAGAAAGTAAATCAGAGAAGTTGTTCCCAGAGAGGTCAGGGTATTCCTTTTTACAGGCACGTCCACAGACACACTCACACAAGCATCTGCCAGCTCAGCAGAAGTCTGTGTCTAAATGATCATTCTGCACCCAGCTACTGGATAGCATACAGGTGGCTGGGTCAGTGTGTTCAGCCATGCCCCCAAATAATTTTTAGCAGCAAAGTGACAGATAGTTGAGGCAGACAGAGAGAGGAAGGGAGAAATAGAAATCACAGAAAAATGAAGCACTGCCAAGGCCAAAGATGAAAGTGCTTTCTTTGCTTTTGGGGCTTTTGAAAGTCTTTGTGATTATCTATAGTTTTGCCTTTTGCTTTGTGCTTTTGTCAAAGCATTCCTATAGAATTCACTCTTCTGTGTGTGTGTGTGTGTGTGTGTGTGTGTGTGTGTGTGTGTGTGTGTGTGTGTGTGTGTGTGTGTGTGTGTGTGTG
>OMLB01028674.1:0-18687 GCA_900302555.1 Myripristis jacobus | reverse complement strand
ATTGTTTTTTTGTTGTTGTTGTTTTGTTTTGTTTTGTTTTGGGGTTTTTTTGGCCTGTGGGTGGTGCTAGAGGAAAGGTGAAGGTGACACCAAAATTGACAGGATTAATTTCCCTGTGAATTCAAGAGGAATCAAGAGGAATCTTTATTTGGGGAGTATGTAAGCACTAGCCAAACATCATGACAACCCACTGACATCTTGTGCAAAGCTGACATTTAGGCCTTACGTTTGAAGTAGAAGAAAGGTCATGACATCACCAAAATCGACAGGCTTCATTGTATAAGGAGCATGAATGTGCTCATCAATCTGCCAGTGTGGAGTGTTGGATGGGACTACATCATTATCCTTAGGCCTCACCTTCCAGTAGGACAAAAAAAACTCCTCAATGCAAAGCATAGCATGTAACTAGGTGGAGCTCATTCGGACAATCATAGTAACCCGAGACAAAAAGAATGTAAGCATGGGAATGGGGAACACCCTTCCTTCACAAAGAAGCGAGAGAGTGTGGGCGTTGACGTTCCTTACTCAATTCCTGTGGCTTTTTCTCAAAGACTGGGAAACTGATCAGTCGGTATTGAATGGGCTTTTGCTGAGGGCGTAACTCTGCAGTTGTAGTTGGTCATACCTCTAAGTATTGCAACAATTTCATTATGAAGGGCAGCTGTTTTTGTAAGTCTGGACATCATAAAAGAATTACAAGGAGCATTAAAGGACAAGCCAGCTGTATATATACAACCTAGGCAGATGTGTATGCAGTTCAGATAGGCAGGTGGTCCAAATACCAGACACAATCATTATCAGCTTTCAAATTGTCTGTCTTGGCGTCCTGGGTACAAGTGGTATGAGACCGTGACCGCCATAAGCCCACCATAATTTGTAAAGGTATCTTTGTTTTTTGGTCTGTTTTGGTCTTTGATCCGAAATATGGTGTGTTTAAATTTGGAAACAAAATAATGTCACTGTAATGGCATTATTTCCATACATCCACACTGGCATTCTAGTGTGGATACTATATTTTCTATGGGTAGCATTTTGTGTTACCTTAGCATAACGCATCAAGACTTGAATGCTAGGGGAGTTGCCCTCAAAACATTGGAGCATTCCTTTAAAGGTCTTTACAAATAGGCTATTCCATAAATTGCATAATTTGACCAAAATCTTAGTGGGACTAGCAGGAGCATAATTTTTATTTTATGTGCTATTGCTCTCTTTACACTGCCAAACATGTTTTGTTTTCAGCACATCCAACACACTGTAGGACATCATGTTCCTAAACAGGGTAACAAGGTGAAATATCAGAATTATCCCTGGTTGACGTTGGGATACATGACACAACAAGTCCCTGTCTTAATTCCTCTATTTTCTTTGTGTGTCATACTGATAATTTATTGTGGGTCAGCTCAAAGAACTTTACTCTGTGTCCAATAAAACTTTGGCTGTTTTCCTGCATGTGGTTGTTCTGTGTCCTTGTACATGATTCGATGATAGAGGCTTCATTTGCTTTACATGAAAGACTTTGTGGATGCAGATTTGAGGGGAAGAACAGGAAGGATTTTTTTTTTTTTTGCAAATGCTTAGGATGAGCTGCATGGCTGCAAAAGCTATTCAAATTTGACATTCAAATGATAATGATAGAGCCTATTAATGTCTTCTCCAGCCCTGCTTGTTATCCAGGATATCCAGAAATAGAGGTGGAGGACAGAGACTGTTAGTTATTTGATCAGTGCACATGATCCACAAGTGGCAGGAGGGTGTGGTTGTTTGTATCAGATGGTGGTATAAGATAGTTTCTTTTCCTCTTTGTACTGAAAGTTAGCGGTCATTAATTCTGCCACGCTCACCTCTGCTGTAATGTTTTAGTGCACACAACATTATCTACAGTATTCATCCATGAGCTGTAGGGTTGTATATCAGCTGTTCATCCCTCACTGTGTGTGTTCCAGCTAAAGGAAATGTTCCCGGGGTTCCGCCTCTCGCTACCTCCTAAGCGATGGTTCAAAGACAACTACGACAGCGACTTCCTGGAGGAGCGACAGCTGGGACTGCAGGCCTTTCTACAGAACCTGGTTGCACACAAGGATATTGCCAACTGGTGTGTGTGTGTGTATGAGACAGAGAGAGGTTGTGTTAGTCCATGTTAACAGCCATAATTATGCATTTAAAAACAGTTTACTCATAGCCTGGCATAGCAGGCTTGTTGACAAACACACACAGGTTCTAAATCAAATTGCTTCCATGTGAGCTTTTAATCTAAGTGAGAGTCAGCGAGTGGTGCATTCACATCTGGTATTATACCATCTCATACCCAGATCACATCTGTAAGCTGTAGCTGAATAACATTTACTCCAGGCATTAAAAAGTGTCTCCATTACACACATCAAGGTCACACTGTCATTTGATTGCACTTTCTTGTGTAAAATTCACACAACCATGTACGTTGCCTGCTGTTGCAATATTTGTTTGGAAATAACCGTGACTGTGGGTCAATTTAAATATAGTGGCTGCTCATCAGGTTGTGCAGCTATGTATGTTTTGTCTTACCTTTTGAGACAGAGGAAGGTGCAGTCTAAGACATTGGGCTTACCAGAGCAGCACCTTTCGTTTGCTTTAATTAAAGCCATTTCCTTTCAAATGGATTTGATTGGTGACTTTAACAACAGCAAAAAAGGATAGGAAACTATTCTTTAAAATTCTCAATCTCCCTTTAAAAATGTCACTGTGCTATATGTTTATTTAACTGAGTTGCTGAAAATAGATACTATAGATGAGTCATTTAATATTTTTGAGTTGACATACTTCAAAAAAGAAGTTTTCAGTGATTGTATTCATGTACTTGCTTTTAGCGATATGTAAACCACAAGAGACCCTTTACACAACAGCATTTTTAACAAGAAAGAGCAGAAAACCACAAGTGTTACTCATGTTCAAGGTTCTATTCCATTTACATGTACCAGAGCTTTTCCATTCGGCCAGCATGCACAGTATCAGGACCCTGGCTCTGTTAGAGCTAAATGGAACAGAACCTTAATTAAGGTCATTAGTAACCTGTTTAACTGCTATTCCATGTCTAAATGGCTGCGTGAAATGTATCATACCTTAGAGTCTTCGACCATATCACAATTGCAATACAGTATGTATCAAAACATTTATGATCTGATTTTTTTTTTTTTCTCAAACATATCCTGCTACCCTGTCTCTTACACACACTTTTACACTGTCCTTTTCCTTGACAGCCTGGCAGTGAGAGAGTTCCTGTGTTTGGACGACCCACCAGGGCCCTTTGACAGTCTGGAGGAGAGCCGGGTCAGTGTGTTTGAGCACATGCACGTGTGCTTGTGCATGTACAGTTCTGAAGCTTTTTGAGAAGAGTTCCCTCCGAAATTTGCTGAAATGTTTCATACCCATCAACAACCAGGCTGAAAACCAATCTGCCCACAGTCTTTTGGGCTTTTTCTGAACTGCCCTCTATTGTTCTGTCTTTAGCTGGGTGTTGGAGGTTCAACAATGAATCCGCTGCACCAGCACTTAAGCTTACTGACCTCTAGAGGAGAAAAAGGAGGAGAGGGCAATACGATAATGTGGCAGCAGAATTGAGCTGTTTGTAACAGTTTTGTAAGA
This sequence comes from Myripristis jacobus, assembly GCA_900302555.1. NCBI lineage: Eukaryota > Metazoa > Chordata > Actinopteri > Holocentriformes > Holocentridae > Myripristis > Myripristis jacobus. The sequence continues at coordinate 15,069 of OMLB01028674.1, read as the reverse complement.
TACGGAGCAAAACAGTATGTCGCAGCTTTGCACATCCACCAAGATGAATAAATGAAAGAAAGCAATTCAATAAAGAAATAAGCTACAGTAGAACATAGAAGAAAGTTTTATTGTTAAAGGTGCAGTCTGTAGAATTTTAAGCGCAGTTATTGTAATAAATAAGTTGGTAAACAAATAAGAATCATAATCATCAGCATATCAAATGTATCTTTATATTGTGTGTTTATATTCTGCTAGGTTGCTATACGCCACAACAGTTTTACCTTGCAGCTCATACACAGCTTAGCACCAGTTGCAGTGGGAGTTGTTGCATAACTTCTAGCTGGGAAATTCATCCTCACACGCCGGCTTTAAATCACACCATCCATCTGCAACCACTCAACCTACACAGCTTAGAGGCATACCACTTGTTGTTCAGTCGCCTGTCATCACAGGCTCTTTACTGCTTCACGTCCCCACCTCGCCAATGTGGGGAGGATTCCATCATGGCCTTTCCAGGAATGACTTCCAAGAATCCCATTCCCTGTCCAGCCACGTGACTGGAAACAACAGGGTTTATGCGGAAATGCAATCCTGTAGTTTTACATGTAGCACCTTTTTTAAAAACTGACATGTCTCTGCTTTAATGCTCTTTATCAGCATTACCTTCCCTCGGGGCTCAACTCACTTGGAAACCCCGATGAAGACAACCAAAACAGTTGTTTTTTTAGCTACAGGCAGCAGCTACTGTAAGTCACTTGGACAGTCCCAGATTTTGTCTGGGTGGAAACATTGCACATGTAAACTCGAGAGAAACAACTCTTAAACATTTCTGAGGCAGCCATTCTTAACTCAGTTGGTGGGGTGGTAGACTTTCCTGCAGAGTCCCTGGGTTTGATAAATGACCTTTTGATTTCACAAAGCCTGTAACTCACAGGTCATTGTAGATTGCATGATTGTTAATAGAAAATTATTTGTTCTCAAGCAGGTTAATTATTTACTTTTCCAATGTTACCCAAGTGGAAATAGATATGATGATCCAGGTCATTCAGAAACTTCTCATCGTCTTCTCTGGCTGCTAGCATCTAAACTGTTCTATCTTTTTTAAGTTTTACTCACAGCTGGAATCTCTCATTTGCAAGTCATGGTGTCCAAATAGCTGCTACTGACATTTTGTTTGTGTCTGTCAATATTTAACATGCAGTGCATCCATCCAACTTGTGATGATTTTCATTTCAGCTGGCCATTAGTGTCCTGACAACATTTCCATCCCATCTTGTCTTCATCCTCTCTTTCCCCCCTTGACCTTACACTCTGTGCACTGCTCCCACATACTTCCCTGTTTTTATTTCTTTTCGTCTTTTGTTTCTTTTTTTGCTCCATTTCTCATCTCTGTTCTTATCTAACATCCTCCCTATCATGTTCTCTCTTCCACTTTTATTTTTATTTTTATTTTTTTTAAACGAACCGCCACCCACCAACCCGGTATGCAGGCATTTTGTGAGACCCTGGAGGAGAGTAATTATCGTCTTCAGAAGGAGCTGCTGGAGAAGCAGAAGGAGATTGCCACCTTGAGGAGGAGGCTGCAGGAGAGGGAGCAGGCCATCTTGCTGCTGGAGAAGCACATCAAGTCAGGAGACACACATATACACACACACATACACATACAACATACAGGAGAAAACAGTTGCACACACACAGAGAGGACACATACAGCTCCCAAACATGCCTTCAGAAAACATGAAACATGAATTCTTGAAAACTTGTGAGACAAGAAATAGCAGGATGTGTGTGTGTGTGTGTGTGTGTCTGTGTGTGTCTGTGTGTGTGTGTCCGTCCCAGTGGACAGTTTGTGAGCCCGGAGTCTCCATGTGGTCTGTCAGCTCAGGGCAGTGAGAGCAGTGCTGAAGCAGACGTGGAGTCATCTGCTGCCGAGGCTGACCAGGACTTGCCTGAGGAGAATGGGTAAAACACACACACACGCAAATACCCTCCTTAACACATGTGAAATATAAACACACAGCCCAATCTCTCTCTCTCTCTCTCCCTCTTACACACACATACACATGCAGGCATGCATATAATGTTGCAAAGCCTTACCTTCCTCCTTCCTCACCCATGTAATCCACTTAGCCCTTCAAATTAGGCTAAAAGCCCCTAGTAAAACCCACTATGCCCCTTCCACTTTCTCTACCACCATTAAGTTAATTTCCTTAATGGTTGTAGGAAGTGCTTCTGTGGTTTAGCAGCATTATGGGGAGAGTGTCAAATGCTGCACATGAATCTTCTCATGAAGTGTTAATATGTACACTAGGAGCTTTGCCTCATTCTGTCAGTGTAAGATTAAATACCACACACATATATTAAACACAGATTGCATCCACATTGCACACAGTGCACTTAGGAATTTGTTTCTTTACATATCCCCCTCAGACATACAGTATGCACACATATGTGTCAGCTGCGTGTGTATCGGCAGCTCAAAAAATGGTGTGCCTCAAAAAATGGTCAGTCATAATGTAAATATGCAAAAAAGAAATCATCCCCACCCTAAAAATTAAAGATGCAAACAGAATTTATTTCTGAACTTATCAGTGATTATGAGCAAAACACCACTTCTGTCAGTACCACCTTAAGAGCCACGGCCCTGCTGGTGTAATTCCTTCTTTTGGCAACTGTGGCAAATGTTTGCCCTTTTATTTTTATTTTTGAGAAGATTCATGTCAGATTTCAGATCACGCCTTCAGTTCCTCATCCTGATTAACCCACACTGAAAGCTTCTTTCAGCTGAATTCACTGCAGGACCTGGTTCATTTAAAAAAATTACTGCTGCTAGATGCTGCAAATGTGGCCTCTAGGCCACATCCTGCTCCTCACTCTGAAAAGCTCTCCATTAGTTGTTTCTGACTATTTTGAAGGCTAAAATGTTGTCTCCTTTTTAAAGACAAACAATTCCTTGATTCCTTATCGAGTGTTGGCACATTTTTAATTTACTTTTGAAATAATTTATTTGATATCAGGGCAACCTTTGCTTCAAAAGTGTTGGAGAAAATGTAGTAAATGTAATGTATATTTTTCAATGGTGTGGCTAAGTGACTGTCAGAAAAAATCTCGATATAATCTGTAAGGTGATAGGCTTGCCTTGCAGAGTTCAATGTACACAAACTGTGTAGAATATGCTCAGTGAAATGCTCTGAAATCCCTGGAAAAATCAGAAACATTTCAAATGTGCTCTTCAGGTCATTAATAATCTCCTGTAAAGTGGAAATTAATTTGAGTGCCCCGTGTTGTTAGTGCTGCTTTACTAAAGCACAGCCTTCAGCATAACTAGTAATGCTGTTGCAGGGAAATTGCCTCTAGGTCACTGATGTTGGTGCCTTATTTTGTTCTGATCATATCCATCTAATAGAGCCAGTTCTTCCTCCATTGGTGACCATGTTTCTTCTGTCCTTTGTTACCTATGGTGACCCTCCTGCCCCAGTTCTCTGGCCAGTGCTGTTTCCTTTGTTTTTCTTAGCCTTTGGACACATCATTCATTGGATTAGCATCTCTCTGTACTTGGCATGGAGATGGAAAAAAAGATCCCTGTAAATTGGCAGTATTGCATTACTGTCTAACAGGTGTCAAGAACTGGATGTCCCAAAATTTCCCTTAAATAAATAAAGGCCTAACTGAATCATTTGCTTTTGGACATAAACATGTCTAGACAGAGTTTTTCGTCACTGTTTTGTCTGGTGTTTTCAGTGGCATCTCCCAGGCTTTATATAGTGCCTGTATTAAGTATTATTGCACCTGTACATTGACTTTTCAGTAATGTTTGACTTTTTCCCCTTCCTCCTGTATTCCTTACCCTCATAATCCACAGCAATGTCGCTCCAATCTGAAAAGAGAGCCTGGTACGATGTGAGGTACTAAATGTATTAACTATGCAGGCTAAACCTATGGCATACTCTTTCTATATCCTTCTTCCCAGTAACTTGCATCCCTCTGTATCTCACTGTACTGTAATGGCGGTGTGTTCTTTTGCTCAGGGTGTTAAATACCTACAGTACTGGTGTGCATCAGAGTTGGGGTCAGTTCACTTTCAGTTCACCTTGTTTAGAAAAATCTGATAATTGAATCGATCTTGTTTCTTTGAGAAGTTCACACCATCTTAAAATTTATGTGAAGAGTTTTTGTGCTATTTTGCTGTGAAACTCTTCCTTGTTGTAATTTTAATGACGTCCATGTCAACTAAGATGTAACATTTTATCATTAACCAGTAAATTGTCATCACCATTTAATGCTTGGATTGGCTCAGCTGAAACTGATTTGTCCCCAACCCCCGGTGTGTATTTACTGTGCTGCAATCCACGTCTCCTTTGGCTGTGCCACGGTGCTTCTCTGCATCGTACCTGACTAACATCCACACAGATGCTGTTAGTGTCTCTCCCACACATGGTGCTTACAGGTTAGCACTGTGTGTTGTTTGATGCCAGGTCTTTCCTGGACTTCCTCCTTCTTCTCTCCATCTGGAGTTGGGACACGCAGGGAAAGTCTCATGCCGGTTAAGAGATAGCAACCTTTGAAATGGCAGAGCTTGATTCCAAAATGAGATGTCAGCTGATTGGAAAAAAAGTGAAACTACTCTGACAAAATGATTGAGACAAAAGCTCTAACTACAAAAATTCTGGTATTGGAATAGCGGCAATTATTTTAGGGCATGAGTATCTTATTCTTTTTTAATGACTCTCCAACAGAACTACATGAAAGATAATTGGAAAGTTAAAAGCGGCAGACCTGAGGGCTGCTGTCTCCATTATCAGTCATGATGAGGGAGATGAAGAGAGTCAGAGGAAAGACGTGTCATCCTGTGGTGTTTTCAGTCGACCTGTAACTGTAACTTGCTGGTGTTTTGATGTTAATACCATGCTACATCTGTCTCTTCCCTCATGGGTTGATCATCTGTCAGTCTGTTCGAGCATTTTTCCTTTACCTTTCTTCTTCTTGGATTGTTTGCCTCTCTCTTGCTACATTTTGTCGAAACTGTACAGACCCCATGTAATGAAGTGTAACGAGACAGGTGTTTAATAATTTGTTTTTCTCCTCTGCCGTCATCTTCCTCTCTGTAGTGGTAGGTGCAAGATTGAGCCGGTGCGATCGTCTGCCTGTTGGTGTGGGCCATCGCTAAGCGCCTCTCCTCCAGTCATCCAGGTCACCCAGCTATACCACCGACAGCCAGAGCACTAACAACCAAGAGCTGGTCCTCCTCCTCTCTTCTCCCTTCCCTCTTACCTCTCTTCCTCCCCTCCTACAAAACATTTTTTACTGTCCCATCTGCCACCAATTTCCCCACACTTGAATTTTATGCCCCTCATACTTGCCCTTTCTTTGACTTTGTCCCTCCCTCTTTCACTCCCATATCCTTCTCTCCCTTGACCTGTAGACTAACCACTGTTTCACCTGGCAGTCTCAGAGTGGGGTCTAAAGAAACAAAGCAGAGGGGGGGCACTTGTCTCTGAAACCGTCCTCCCAGCATTCCTTCACCCCAGGATCTAAAGAGAGAGTTTCAAAGGAGATGGTTTTACACTGCAACAGCCCCTTCCACTTCATGGCAGACTTCTGCTCTGTGGATTTCATTATAGAGGGACTTGGTTGGGCTGAGGGACGTTTTATCTGGCAACGTTACATTTGGAGCACTGGCTGCAAGTTGCTATAGGAGCTAATTGACCTTTTAAGACCTAGATATTGGTTGGTCTTCCTCAAACTGTGTTGGGACTCCTCAGTACTTAGTCACTTGAGGAGAAACGGGTCGCCTGATTGGGTCACAGCTTGATCCAGCGGTCACAAAGCCAAAGAGTGGCTTCTTGACCAAAAACTCTAGGAAGGTGACTTGAAGACGCGCACCATCGGGCGCGTGGTCGACTGACACTCCCTGATGCATCACGACAATCCACCAAGAACTCAAACCGTCACATCAGTTTCTGTGTGCATCCATTACCTTTTCAGCCACTTGTTGCTGAGAAGAGAGGCCCTCTTATTAGTGAAAGACCTCATGTGACTACAGATGATAAAGATCTAGATGATCTTGGTGCAATCACACTATTGGCTGATAACAAATCTCAATCGTAACAGTGCTTTGACTTCTTGTTTTTCTGCTCGCACTACTGTCTACTTGTACTTCCATGTCATTGCTCTGCACTGCCATCCGTGTCGTTGTGGGTAGATGTAGACCTCCTTACTTGAGAAACTTGTTTGCGTTTAATTTTTACATGATGAACTCTATTTGCATCTAATCTCTTGCTCAGATTCAAGTGTTGTGCATTTTTTTTGCAAGACACACGCAGCATAGAGTTGCGTACTGTTGGTTTTTGAGGAGGGATTTGATTTAAGTGTCTTTACTAATCATTTCATTGCCCTTGCACATTCCCCCTTTTTCACATGCAAATATTTCTTGAGTTGCTTTTTTAGTGTTTGATTAAGTCAGCTTCATGAGTATAGATACATTATAGATATATATATAACACTGGACCTCTTTTGGTATTAAGGCTGCTGGTTTCTGTACAGTTTCTGCTGCGATGGTGTGACATGGTCATTATTAAGTTATACATTTCTTTTAGATTACAGGCAAGTGTCAGTGGTTTCTATTTAATAAATTTAAAGATGTCAAACACAGCATTAAGCCAATAAAAATGAATTATTAGTGTTGAATTGCCTAAAACAAATCCAGATATATTCCAGATATAGCCTATGTCCACAATTCCATCTGCAGATCCAAATGTGAATTGCTAGACCAGGGACTAACTCGACTTGTGACACAGCTTTCAAATCTCAGAACTTGAATAGAGCAGAACGGTCTTTCCCATTGCAATCAGGTGGAGTGACGACCGATTTTATGTGTATCCATGTCACAGTATGTTAGCCTTTTGAAGTGAACACATTTCTTTCCCCGCAAAAGTTGGGCTAAACTACAGTTTGTAGCATGTTAGAGGTCATATTAAGTAAAAGGTGTGTTTGATAATGCTAGGTTTGCTAGTCTGCAGATGCTTACTGGAGGAGCTGAAGTCTTGAAACAGCAGGACACAGATTCAAATGTTCTCAATAATTTTGCTCTCTGGTTATGGTTAGAGCAGTTTTACAACATAACTTCACAGTTTTCAGACAGATGCAACACTGACTTGTTACCGTAGCAAACAAGTATAATCACAAGAAAAATCACAATAGATACCTCCATCTGATCCAGTCTAGCACCAACCTCTATTCTGTACCAGCCAAATAACCACAGCAAACAGAACAATGTCCATTCAGGTTCTGGGTTTCAAATATACTGTTGGTTTAATAAATAATCCTCATTGTAAATAAACTGAGAAACAAAATAATAGGTATTTTATCAGGAGGAAATGACTGATATGTAACCCCAGCTACTCTTGTTTGGCCATGTAGCAGCAAGAAGGGCCACGTGCCATCCCCAGAAGCCATATTTTATTCCCAAATGGGCTCTTTTTCATTTTCATTTCATTTTAGGTGGTCTGTTGGTGTGGCATTCAGCTGTGAAAGTGTTCACAGTTAAAGTTTATAGCTGTGTAGGGTCATGTGGTGCACTTTATGGATGAATGGGAATTAATTATGTGTTGGGATCGGGTTTTACTACTTCGCGTGTTTGAATCAGAGTGCCTTTTCTGTCATCCAGTATGTCTTGCTTCCTTTGCTGGATCCCATGTGTTCGTTTTGTTTTGTTTGTTGCTTCTGTAAAGTAAAGCATGATTCTAAGTGCCTTGAATTGATCCCTTTTCATTTTGATAGGTTTAAAAGGCTTTTAGCTCTGTAAAATTTGTATAGGACATTAAATGGTTTCACTATGTTACACAGATGGAGAGAATGTTTTCAATGACACTTGTATGTATATGTAGTTACTTGAAATCAACTGAAACCACTTTTTTTTGTAATAGCAAATGATGGCATATTAATGAGTCTTAGTTGACATTTACACCTACAGTTGCACTATAAAAGATTTATACAATTAACATTTGCTGTCACTGTTGTTTTGGGTTTAAAGGGATAGCTCACCTAAAATGATCTGAAATTAGTAGATAGGAAAATTGTATTCCCTAGATGTTTATTGGAATGAAATGTTACAATCATATTCCCAGTGATTTTATTAAAAACACATTTATTTTTTCCCTAATTCCACACCACCTTGTTTACAACGCCTGCTCTCTGAAATGATGTGTGTCTTTGGTTTGTGCTTGGCTTTAGGTATGTTTTGATGAGAGGAATGAACTGTGTGAGTGTGTATGTGTGTGTGACCAGCCTGCCTGTAAGAGTAATATAAATATTTCCATTTAAGTGCCCCTTGCCCCAGCAAAGTTCCACCATAGGGGAACTCAGTGAAAACTTGTAGTACCCCACTGCACCCCTTTTACCGTCAGCTGAGCCTTAACATTTCGGGGTGTGGATTTAAACAAGGTGGCAGAAACTTTCCACCTTTGATGATGTGTCACATGACTATTCTTGTTGACCTCCCCGCAGCAACAAGATGTGTGATGGATGGCCAGGAAGCTTGAGAGTTAAGGCAATCTCAATCTTATTAATCTGGCTGTATTTTCCAATAATGTAGGCCACACAGGGGGACTATGTTAACTCCATCCCTCAGCCCCCACATGTGGCTTTAATTCCATGAGGAGGGGTGTTGAACTTCTGCCAGGTTCAAATGCTGCCTCTGTTTTACAGTCACTCAAGGGGATGTATGGCTCCGCTCCATCTCAGAGATGACACAAATGCACTGAGCCCCATCTAAGGCCACATCTGAGTGGCTACAATCACTCTTTGCCATGTGTTAATTTACCCCTGTTAGTGCACACACAGTTACTGCTATCTCCCTGACCTGGATTGATCATTAAGTTGTTTTTTCCTTGGTGAGATGTCTGGCTTCTGATATACACTATATGGGCAAAAATATTGGGCTAAACCTCTTCATCGCTTAATTGAGGTGTCTGATTCAGTCCCATTGCCACAGTTGTATAAAATCAAGCACCTAGCCATGCAGTCTGTCTTCAAATAATTGTGAAAGAGCTCACTGAATTCAAGTGTTTTATTGTAATAGTAATGTAACAGGATGCTACTGTTGCAACAAGTCAGTTGGTGAAATTTGATCACTCCTAGATATTCCACCATCAGCTGTTAGTGGTATATTTGCAAAGTGGAAGTGTTTAGGAACCACAGCAACTCAGCCACCAAGTGGAAGACCATGTAGAGTGCGGTCGCTCGGTGCAGAGGCTCATAGTGCGTAAAAGTGGCCGACGCTCTGCTGACTCAGTAACTGCATAGAGCTCCAAACCTCCTCTGGCATTAACATCAGCACAAAAACTGCGTGCTGGGAGCTTCATGATGGCATGGGTTTCCATGGCTGAACAGCTGCATGCAAACCTTACAACGCCAAGTGTCAGATGGAGCGGTGGAAACGTGTTCTGTGGAGTGATGAATCATGCTTCTCCATCTGGTGGTCTGATGGTCGAGTCTGGGTTTGGCGAATGCCAGGAGAACATTTCCTGCCTGACTGCATTGTGCCGACTGTAAAGTTTGGTGGAGGAAGGATAACGCTATGGGCTGTTTTTTCTGGGCTCAGCCTCGGCCCCTCAGTTCCAGTGAAGGGAAATCTTAATGCTTCAGCTCAGGACATTTTGGACAATTCTCTGCTTCCAACTTTGTAGTAGTTGTTACAGTTTGGGGAAGGTCCTTTTCTGTCCCAGCATGACTGAGCCCCAGTGCACAAAGCAGCTCCATAAAGCCTCACATGAATTGACACTTGCCAATTAGCTCAGTGAAATTGAAGGTGGTCCTTGAGTTCAAGCCTCAATTGATGCAAAATGCACTTTAGAACACCACTTTTCTTTTCATCTTCCTATTCTCTACTTGTTGCTCAGAACTGCCTAAAATTGCCCGGCCCCGACCATTGCTGCACAGCAGCTATAAAAAATGAGACCCAGATGACAGCCATGTCAACAATGTCTTATTTCACCAGGTGCCCTCTGCTGACAAATTTTGCCCCAAAATAACCCCTAAACATGTTCCTGTTTGACATTGCTTAACACTATCAGCATCCCTCTTTTTTGGGTGAACAGACTGACATATGCGGTTTTCTGCATAGCTTCTGTGCAAGCTGGGCTCCGGCCAACTCCTGTTGATTTTATCCACACTGTGCTTATACAATTTTACAAGGCTTCAGTGAAGTCTAGACTCTCATATCACTTTAACTGATCCCACAGGAATATATTCTGTTGACCCCTGCCAGGGAGGTCAAAGGTCATGGGTTGGAAGCCTTGCAGCTGGTGGAAACATGAGTGTCTTGCTCATAGGAAGCGCTCTTTCTCTTAAGATAAAGATGCCGGCATGTTTTGCATATGATCAGAGTCACAGTGCTTTGTGTTCTCTTCCTGTGATCATGGTTTCATGTCAAAAGTGTTAATTGCTCTAAAACATTATTGCCCAATTCTAAGCACTGCAGAATAGTAAATTATAAAATAAGTCAAATAATTACAACAAGAGATGTGACAAGTGGGGAATTTCATTCAATTCATAGATATGTTTTTTTTTTTTTTAAATACAGAGAAAAAGAAAAGATCTGGAAAAATGCATTACTTGTCACAATGCAAAAATAGCAAAAAAAAAAATAAAAGGAAAAAAAAATCACTCATAATAATGCCAATAATAGAGATAGGCTACATATAAATGATTTAAAAATACAGCATAGAAAAAAAACATATAAATGAAAATAGCATTGAAATTGTTTTCCCCTATGAGATACACTCAGAAGTAACATTGACATCCATGTGCAAAAAAAGAACAATTTCTTTACCGATAGTTTTCTGATGCAAGCAGGACACAACCGAGACATGTGGCTGTAATTTGCTTGGTTCTCCACGCATTCTCTCCAGCACTTAGAGGTTGCACATGGTTGATATTTAGCTTGTTGATAGGGAGTATATAAACAACCTTATCTGAAATCTCCATGCACACTCTCTCCAAAACTGAGACACTATAGTTTTTAATAGATGTTGAGCCACAGGATGAAGATCCTCATTTGTTTTCTTGCATCATCATTCATCATTCATTATTTGAGGAAAATGATCCAGTCTTACATATGTGCGTATGAGGCAAAAACGTGGGAACCTCTGTACTGCTGACTCCTCCAGACGCTAATGGAGTCAGCAGTTTCAATTGAGGTAATGAGATTGGAAGTGTGTGTTGTTGAGGTGTGCGTCCTGTCAGCACACAGTCTGCTTACTGACCCAAACAATTTGATTGGTGTGAACCACGCCTTGAACACAACTTTCACAGGACCTTAGAAGAAGCTGGAAAAGGCGTCAAAAGCCTTTCGAGAGACCCGGATGTTCATCAGTTCAATATCCAATGTCCAAATTGTCTACAAATGGAGGGAATTCAGGACTGTTGCCCCTCTCCCACAGAGTAGACGTCCTGCAAAGATCACACCAAAAGCCCAGCAGCCAAATTTAGGCCCAAGTTCAGTGTAGCTGTAACTTCTCCCAGTGTTTACATTGTCTTGCTCTTGCTGAATTCATATTTATTGTCCCCTACCAACAGGACAAGGAACTGGTTTGTCTCTGTCACATGTTATTTCTGAGCCTATGCTGCCTGCTTTCGATGAAACTTGGGGAAATGATGGATGTTGACACTGGGGTCTGGCATTTTGAATATAAACCTTACTGGCCCGCCAACAGGGCCCAAAGCTTCGTGCTCAATATCTCAGACACTACCAGGTCAAATCTGATGAACCTTTTGGGAATGATGCTTGTTCCATATCCAGTATCCACAACATGAAATTGATTGGCCTACTACAATGTCACTTACAGGCCAAAAAGCCCCAAAAGTTAAAGTGCAATGTCTCAAGTGCTGCACATGGCACATACAGAAGAAAAACAATATACCTATGTACGTGTTTGAATGAATATACCCAGTATTAACCACAAAGCTCTCCCATCAGTCTCTGTGTGAGGCGGGCAGACACAACGTCTTTTCCCTACAAATTTCTAACATTATAAGGTCCGTCTGTCTTATGACTCCTAGTCCTGGGTTTTAGTTTTGGTGTTGGGTCAGACAGGCCTGACCTAAACAGTCTGCACTCAGCACTCTGATTGCCCCTCAGAAAACTGCTGGAGTCACATGGGCCATGGAGAGCAAAGCAGGCAGTCAGGCTTCTAGGGATTCACTTGCCGTCGTTTTAAATGTTAGAGCTGTGTGGGACCGATCCTCTGTGGTATGATTCAAGAAGACAACCGCGAACGCAACTCAACTTTTCCCATCCGCTCGCAGCCTGTTGGGCCAAAACAGCTCATCAGTAAAGGAGGTCAAAGGACAGTGACAAGAATTCTGTAAGTAATTGGTAAATAACATCAGCAGGGATATGTGCACAATGGCCATGTCTGCACGCATAGAGTAACCCAGCTATTTGCCCGGGGAAGCTCTCTGAGCATTAAGCCATTCACATGAACTTTTGATGTCCTGTGTGGTGATTGAGTTTCCCTGTTGCCACGATGAAGCCGGCTAATAGAATGTTCCTGTTTACCTGGGAGGTCTGCACACATAAAACTGTGTGCCAGCTAAGAAAAAAAGGCAGTATTTTTTTTCTAAGGGTAAGAAATGATTATCCCAAGTGTAGTACTGATGTAAACACTGCTCATGCCATAAAAACAGGTTTTTGTTAGCACCAAAATGGACTCATAACAATGTAAAAATCTGAATTTGTGCCAGAAGTGAAAACCCAGCATTATGCCATGCATTGCTCTTACCTGGGTCATTGTAATCCAGTTATGTTGTTGACAAGGGTCAATAGTGTGTGTGCGTGCATGTGTATACATATAGGTGAGAGCCTAAAGAGTCTAAAGAATCGAACACTTATAACATTTAGCTCATGGCTTTATCAAAAATGGCTTAAGCAAGGTCACAAAGTTGAGGAAATGCGATGCACATTTCCTAGATATTCACTCTCAGGTGATACCCTTGCAAAGCCAGTGACCATTGCTCAATTTTCCATTTTTAATATGTAACTGAGACTGATTGCCAATCTGATGTGCAGAAAACCAGGGAGCAGCTTCAAAAAAGCTCTTTGGTGCGGATCTAGAAAACAAATTTAACACCTCCAGGCAGGGTCGAGAGGTGAAAGCCTCAGGGATGTTAAAGGTATCTTTTTCCAAATAGAGTGGCCCTGGCCTGCATATTTGCGCAAGCATGACTTACGCACACGCAGCTTTTCTGGCTTACTTTTGTTAAAAGGGGGATGGCCTCCGTGTCAGTAAACATTAAATCGATGTATGTGTGAAGGTAAAGGCACACAGCGTATATCAGTTTTATTACCTGGCAATATCCAAAAAGATTGATAGCACTCAACCCCCTGTGCCCCCTACTGTGCTACAAGCTTCTGCCGGCCTTCCAGCGCTGTCAAAACCAGCTTTGCTAGTTGCACCCGACTATTAACTGGGTCTGACTGCGCCTTTTGATCAGCAAGGCCTACCCATGCTCTTCACCCGCCAGTGATATCTGCTTCCTCCAAGCAAAACACAAACCTTAACACAGATGTAATGTAATGCCCAGTTGGTGCACCCACAAGCTGCAGCTGAATTTGATTTGTTTCCATCACCTGCAACTTAGTTGAGTTCTGCAGGTGAACCATCCAATGACATCCACTGAATCGGGTTTGCGTAATCGTTAAGAAGGAAACATGATTTTGTCATTTCCGCTTGGAGGTGTTTTCATCGATGGAATGCCTGTATGCAAAATCATTCATGTTTATGAGTTTCAAATCAACCCAACAAACTGCAGTGGGAATTTCTAGCTTTGCGTGAATATAATTGCTAATTATGCAAATTATGGTTAGTTGATTGTAATTACACACGAGACCATATCTTGTAGTGGACAAAAAAAATGCACAGAACATTTCTCATCTCACATCACTTACAATGACAGAGTTGAGTTTTTTCATCCCGTTGATTTGAGATTTGGTTTTCAGATGTTTTCATATAATGAAACCAACTTTGAATTGAGAAAAAAGTTTATTTTCATAGTTTGCATAGAGCTAGTTGACGCTGAAGTTTGTCTGTGCGCACTGACCAGAGCTGCGTGCTGGACATCTCTCTTTGAGTTGGTGTCAACATGATGTAGAACTGTCCAGCTCGCATTTTCCTGATATAGGCAATTTCATTTTCTGTGCTTCTTTTTCTCAGAGACTGTGTGGTCCTATGGGAGTTTTCTTTAATAGCAGGGTCATGCAGTGAAAGCATGACGGATTGAGGGTGACTGATTGAAACTGACCCCTATTCAGAAGTTTCCCCCAGTTTCCCCATGGGACCCCTCAAAGTTTATTGTTGTAGTCTTTATCCACAGCATCGCTTTAAAAAACTGACTGCATCAGTTGATGTAGTGTGGGTCTTTATTCCAACCTCCCCTGCTACAAAAATATCTTATATACCAACTGCTGTTGGTGTTTTTTTGTTGTAAAAATGAAACAAAAAAAGGATTGCCCAAGGTATGAGGTAAAATTGTCTGCAAATGCAAATCGACCTGTTTGAAGAATTTCCTTCGAGTGCCTTATCTGCCTTATTCCTCGATGTTTGACGATACTGTTTTGGTTTCAAGGAAATTCTCCGAACTGTATTGAAAGAAGTGGACTCAATATCAGATTAAATGCCTGCACAAGTCCATACACTAGACAACAATGACCCACAGTAACCTTGGGGGTCAATTTGACCCCTGCAGTTTAAACTTCCACAAAATTATTATAACTAAAATTGTTATCAAAGTTTATGTGTCAGGTACTTTATGTTTCTTTGTTGATTACCTAAATAGCCCTTTAAATAAAACATAACTCCCCCCATCCCCACTTATACATCCAGTATTCCTATTACGTGACAATGGAAAAATATGCAAATCACCATAAAATCTCACTGATTGATCTGAAATTGGAAAGAAATATTCATTTTTGGTGTTTTAATGGCTTTATATTATTTCTAAGTACAGATTTTTGTTATTTATAACCGATGCGTTACAAAGTGTTTTTGCCAATTTTATGGTAACTTCAACTTCCTGTACAGCGCTGGA
>OMLB01028673.1:0-10423 GCA_900302555.1 Myripristis jacobus | reverse complement strand
ATGAATTGCAGGACAAGGACAGCCTGTTCCGGAGGCTGTGGAGCATATTAGCCTGTCAGTGCATGAGGGACACGCACACACATACACACACACACACACACACACACACACACACACCTTAAACTGTAGAAAACACTGATGGGCACAGAGCGATGTAGAGTGAATTAGCTTAAAGACTGAATCCCATACATCATCCAACAACAGAAGTCCTGCTGCCAAGTATTTTTTACTTTGCCGAGGAGAACATGTCTTTTACCAGTCAGCTTGTCATATACAATGGATATTAAACCTTTGCATGATGGGTGTAAGCAAAGAAGCTCATCAGCAGTGTTCACATCGGATACCCTTAGGGAAATTTGGCACCTGTGAATGAAGATGGAAGATGGATGGCTGAAAACCAGACTTCTTAATGAAAATAATAAAGCAGTTTGGATAGAAAGCGGTGCTCGTGCCATGTGGTGAAGATGGAACATGGCCTGATTGAGAGTGTGGACGAAGGGAGCAAAGAAATGCAGTGAACACTGACGTTTAGACAGTATGACAAAACTTCAGTGCAAAACCAAAGCTTGTTGTCAGTTGGTGCTGCCCGTGTGCTGGGAGCTGCAGGTCCTCTGCACTGCTTTCCACAGAATCATGGACTGTGGCGCCATCCTGTGGTGAGTATTAGTCCAATCTGCCCAAGAAGAATAGCACCGTTTGCCCAGATTGGTCTGGAATATTGCCTTTCCATGTGGAAACAGGACATTATATTGGTGTTGATGAAATGGATACGCTTTTCCATTTGTATGGGTTAAATGAAACTGAAAATGAAATGCATTTTGTTCTATTTTGTGCTTTGCATCATGATATTAGGAAGTGCCTGTTTAATTAAAGGTTAACATTGAAGCTCAATCTTGATTGGGCTATTTTTCAGTGGGAGACTTTGAAATAATTCAAAGATTGTGTGATAAGGAAACATTTGCCTTTGCAGAATGTTTGGATAAAGCATGTTCACTAAGAAAATATGTTGTTTAAATAATTATAATGTTTGAAAGTATTTTGAGTTAGTATTATTATGCTAAGCGACCTGGACAGTTGTGTTGTATGTTGCTGAAACTGTGTGACATGTCCCATGTGGGATCAGCCATTTAAAAGGAAAAATGTGTTTATTCATTCAGTGGATTCAATGAAGTGACAGTAAATTAAAATGACTCCTTGGTTCTGCACTACAATTACAATTACAGTTACAATTCACATACATATACATATAAGATTTTTATACACCACAAGCAAAGTCTATTGAGGACAGCACAACAACATCAAGTGCCATAAAGCTCTGGTTCTGCTCCAGAGGACAGAGCAGTTACAAGGCAGTGCAAAGAGGGAATATATAGAGTACATAAAGTGCAATACAAGCTCCAAACCAGATGGATCAGTTGGTGTCAGTTTCTCACTTCATTCACAGCTCCCAACAACTGTTGGGAGAGTAACCAGTTTGAATCCCTGTGTAAAGGCACATGACCTGGATGACTGAAAACCCTCATTGACTGTGCTGGTTCACAGGCTTTTTGGAAAAAAAAAAAAAAAAAAAGAAAAGACACTTGGCACCTCGATGGATTAAAAACCAGCTGCTGTATCTCTGGGCAGAGAAGCACGGCGGTGATGATGCTGACAAATCAAGCAGGAAAATTACTGAACTTTCTAACAATCTGTGAATAACATCTCACCTCCATCCCCTCTCCAAAAAAAGTTGATTAAAGCTTCCCTCCTGTGACCTCATGGGCTCAGGCATTTTAACAAGAATTTTCCTTTGAACACAAGTGCCCCCTGCTGGGGATGTGCTTATACAGTTGGTCAGTTGCTGTGGAAAGACTCCATCACAACATTTCATGGCAACACAAAAAAACAAATGAAAAAAAATCTTCACTACATCTGAGAACAGGGCCGCTCTGTAAAACTGACCAGCAGCAAAGAAAAACAACTTCATACTTTATCTTTATATCTGTCATGCTGCTGGTCTGAAAATCATTAGTATCTGTGGCTATACTATAACATTTCTCAGTATGAAACAGAAGCAAATTGATCCTATTTAAATACACAAAAAGTAAAAACACTTAAAAAGTGAAGCACTGACATGGTGTTATTATAACGCTGTCAGTATGACACCTCTTCTCACCTGTTCATATAGGATCGCCTGACCACTTCAGTGACTTACTGAAGTAATTCATTTAACTTTTTCATGCTAAAAATGAAATAATATGCATGCAGCATCATCAAAGACTCTGTTTAAAAGATTACTACTATTAAATTTATATGTATGCAACTTAACTGGTTTTTTCCCCTCCCCTGAAAGAGATTCTTAATTTCATTGCGACGTTCCTGAAAATATACAAGCTAAATAAAATTACATTTAAAATATGTTTTCTGAGTTTTGTAGGGGAGGAAAAAGCAATAACTAAAACAAAGCTTTATTCTGCCATCACTGCAATAATGGTAACCACTTTAAAGACTTTCTGTGACAACCTTCTGTATTTTGGTCTGTTTCATAGCTCACATGAACCAACTTCAACCATTTCTGATCTTCGCCATCTGTTGGCTGAGAGAAAAGATCTAATACTGTTTTGGATGGAGAGTATTACATAATAATGTTAAGTGAGAGTGACTAGATTTACATGTAAAAATACATTGATATAGATGATTATATCAACTTAAAAACAGATTAATTTATACCCACAATTTGAACCAGTGCAGCAGAGCTGCCAGTAAAATGAGGAGACTTGAGACACTTTAATTCACAGAATATTTGGCCAAAAGCTTTTGGTGGATTTATCTTAAAAAAAAAAAAAAAAAAAAAAAAGTTCTCTAGAGAAACATTAAACACAAAATACACAAATGTTGGCAAATACAGTTTCATCCAACAAGCATGTTTATTTAAAAAAACACTGAACATCCACATTCACTAGCAATTTTCCAGATAGAATTTGATGTAAACATGAAAGCAGAATTTCCTCAACCTTGAATCTTGCTATGTGGAACCCCCCAGAAGAAAACTCATGTACTTCCTTCATGGTCTTTTGTCTCCTTCCTTTTGCCATTTTGACTTTCAAGTTTCTCCTCCTCGACACAAGCATAAAATTCAGCCTAAATTTTCATCAGAGAAAACACTTAAGCTTATTTTAGACATGGCTGCTGCTCTGTTTGTAGAGGCATCAACAGACCAAGGAGATTTTACAACTGGACACGTTTTTAAGTGTCTAACATTAGCCGGGATTACTTGAATGACATAGCAAGAATGAGCATACAGTCAGCAGCTTTTCTGCCTTTGGTCAACAAGAGGTGCAAGTCTATCAATAACAAGATTCAAAACATATTTTCCTGTCTTGCCAAACCTTAGCTTCTTGACTGGATTAGATGACTGTGGTCAGCATTCAATATGCACACTAAGTACTTGACCATTTGCCTTCACTACAAGTATAACAAAGTATGAATTGGCAATTTACAATTACGTAAGTACAAAGCCATTTGTGTATGGGAAATGAACAACAGCATTTTTTCAGTATCTTACGCAATTCCAAGAATTTCAAGTCCTTGACATGATCAGATTATTTTAACATTCATTTTGACACAGGTGCCTTGTAGATTATTTTGCCTTGAGCTCCAGAACTGACTGTCGGAACCCAAGCTTTCTACAGTGGGGACAGGAATAAACATTCTATTCTAGCTTTACTACAATGTCTACAGGGGTTAGCTCTTGGACAAACAGAATGTCATCATCGTCATAAGTGTCTAGGTCACTGTGGTCATTTTCTGGTTCCTCTTTACAGACAGTGAGCGCTGAGCCAGAGCACTCAAAGGGCAACTCAAACACCTTCTTAAAATATTCTCCCTTCTGGCTGAGATAACGTCTACTTTTTGACACCATTGCTGTAACCTGCCATGCCACACACCAGGCGAACTCCCACTTCTGGTCACTCTGCACATTCAGGTCAAAGTTGTACTCCAGGATCTCATACAAGGCTTGCAAATATAGAACCTCAGATTTCTGTGCTATGAATTGATGGATCTCGAAAATGGCACCTCTGGTGAGTGCCTGCAAATTAAGTTTTGTCTTGGTTTCTGACTTAAAGCTGACATCAAGGTCCAGTCCTATTTCTGTGCAGAAGGGATAGCTGCTGTATTTGTCCATCTGTACCTGCTGCACATCCCCAGTCCAAGCCTCCTTTTTGCTGTCATGATACAACTGTTGTTCATCTAGATGCTCTTTCAGTCTGTTGCCATTTGTCCCTTGCTGTCTGAACTGGGCCATGAAGGGAGCTCTCTGTGAGCCTTTGAGTGGGAAAGTTGTGTTTAACCATGATTGTTTTGCCTTTGTTTTTTTCATCATGAATTTATGCACCAAGAACCACTTTCGAATGCGCTGTGTAACAGCACTTTTCTCGTCTTGCAGATCAAGATCAAAATTGTGCTGGAGGACATCGTAAATGATCTGCAAATGTGTTCCACACAGTTCCTGAACAAAGTTAAACATCTCA
The DNA here is from genome assembly GCA_900302555.1 of Myripristis jacobus. NCBI lineage: Eukaryota > Metazoa > Chordata > Actinopteri > Holocentriformes > Holocentridae > Myripristis > Myripristis jacobus. The sequence goes on along the minus strand of OMLB01028673.1, from coordinate 5,912 downwards.
AACACAGCCCCGTGGGTGAGGACACTCAAGTCGAGCTTCTCGCTCACTGGACGCTCATCTGTCACCCAAAGATTGAGGCCCATCTTTTTACAGAATGGGTAGGCCTCCATGTCAGGGTTCTGGATTATGTCTGAAGCTGGATCCCAATTCGTCTGCTGTTCTGTCAGGTCATCCTGAGGGGCAAAATCACTTGTTACATCCACCATGTTGTATACCTCTGGCAGGTGAAAAGCACTGTTGAGGAACTGTATGTCGTTTCTGAAAGGCTGGCACTGCAGACCCTTAACTTTGGTGAGAATGTAAAACAGAAAATTGCGCTCATGCATATCATCTTGAAGGTCAAGGGAAAAGTTGTTCTTCAGAATGTCTAATATGAATTTACCTCTAGTTCTGGTCATTGCATTTGCAAATTTAGACACTTCAATCAGAATGCCATTAGTCAATAATCCTAGATCAATATTCTGTTTTTTACCAGAGCCAACATTAAAATCTAAGCCTACTTTTCTACAGTGGGCAAACCTGAATTTTGCACGGATATGCATTGAGAGGATTTGTTTGGTGCGGGCAGCTCGCCTCCTCCACAACCGCAGCTTTGGTGTTTCCACAGTGTTTCCTGTTGTATTTATAGAAAACAGACCCAAGGTTGTTTCTTGAGCTGTGTTATGTGGAATGGTGGGGGACCAGACGCCACGGGCAGTCAAAGGCAACACTGTAGACTTAGAAAGCTCCTCTTCCTGCCTTATATCCATTAATGCTGCGGAATTCCCACCTGTGGCTGTTCCTGACAAACACTCCTCCATCTTCATGTTTTCCAGCCCAGTTTCTGGCTCTGAAAGCATTTCTCTCTCAGCATCAACTGGACACATGTATGACAGGTCGCCATCCTGCCAAAAAGTGTTGTTGCTATCCGGTGCGGTTCCGATGCTGTCAAAAACAAAACAATCCCTGCGCGTAGGCTTTCGCTTTCGCTTACTGTCTTCTGTTAGTGTTTCCCAGACTTGGTGCTTCGGTTTGGCTGCCTGTCTCTTTCTCACCCTCGATCCTGTCGTCTTCGGCTGCAACACGAAAGGCTCAGCTCGGAAAGCAGCTCTGACATCTGCTGTTATGCCCATGTTTCTTCTCTCCATGAGCTTGGTGATTAGCGGACGGGTGATAACTTTGTTGAGGCTAACACTGAAGTTGTGCTCAAGCACGTCAAAAACAATCTGAGAGTGTGTTCCACACAGCACTTTGGCGAAGTCAAGCACTTCCAACATCACACCGTTGCTTAACAAATTTGAATCCAGTTTCTGTTTGGGTGTATCCCTTGGTCTGATATCCAGAGCCAGCCCGATTTTCCCGCAGAATGGGTAGAGCTTGTCTTTTAGCTTTGTTTTGACTCCATTTGGCTTGCATACAATCAACTCATCATTCAGCGCTCCATTACAGTCATTCTTCTGATCCTCTGCAGAGGTGAGGTTTATATGACCATTCCTGCTACCATCAACGAGGCCCATTTTCTCACTGACTTTGCAAAATGCATAGCAGAGGCCTGACACCTCTGGTACACTGGATAAAGTCTTTGGGTCTGGGAGCAAGAAAACCTCTTTCTTTCGCTGAGGCTTAGTCTTAATATTTTCTTTCAAAATTTTTACTTTATTGTGAACACGTGTTGCAAAGTCATAGCACTGCATCTCACTGTCCAATCCGAGATCAAAGTTGAAATCTATGATCTCATACATGAAATACTTTTCTGCTTTAGTCACTGCTTTAGCAAAGTCACAAATGTCCAGCATGATGCCATTGGTCAGAATCCCTGGATCCAGCTTCTCTGCCCTCGGGAAAGCCACGTTGAAATCCAACCCGATTTTAACCGAGTCAGGGAAAGGGACTGCGCCTTTCTGATATCGAATCCCACTGTGAATGCGGCGCTGCCAAATGTACTTGGCATCAATGGTGTCCATGTTGGCGAAGAGAGACAGTCAAAACTTGTGCAGAATAACTTCAGTCAGTGGATCCAACATGAGGCACGTACATGGAGCTAGGATCTTTAACATTCACTATGTAGGCTGTTACTGCGCTCACACTTCAACTTAGTAGCTAAATAATCCATGTAACCTTGTATAAAAAAAAGCCAGAACTTCCTTTCAGTCTCCGTCATTTAGAGTGCAGTGCAACTTTCAGTTAGCTCCTGTGCAGTCCAGCTGAGTTGAGGATAAGCTGTTGGCATTGTCCTCTATTGATGTGCCGTATTCTTAGTCTGTGAATATAGTCAGGAGATGGAAGTTAGCATTCTGACATAATAAAGCACAAATATTATTTTCTGTTGTAATTCAATTTAATTTGCAGCATTGCCATTTTCTTATATCAAGTTACTTTTGAAATGAACACCTTATACTTGCCTACTTGGTATTTTCTTGTTGGTGATGTCAGCTTTCACCTCACAAGTGGTATTTCCTAGTTTAATTCACCACCGCATAGATGAAGCTGAATTTGAACCGGTATTTCAAAAGTAACTTTCGTAAAGGCAATGTTCCTATCTGATTTGAACGCACCATTGCCGTGCTTTTCTAATTTTCAAATTCTACGCCAAAATGGCACCTGTATGCGATCGTACCTTTTGTTTCTTAGTCGCGAATACACTGCCTATCACTGTTTCCCACCGTGCAAGATGATGCAGGAGACAAGTCCGTTTTGGATGTTGTTGGCAGCAACCATCCTGCTGTATTTTCAAGGCGGTGAGACTGATACATCTGCGTTAGTGCGCCAGGAGGCTAGGTTAGCATCGTGTTAGCACGCCGATACTGCTGAGAAACTACAAACTGCGCGCAGTGGAAACTGAATAGCATGTTGTAACACATTACCTGAGCATCAAATCGTCGGCATCGTGGCTTCTCCTTACCGAGGTGTGTGATCGGTAACAGTAGAATTACAGCCGCACATGTGCTGTAGCACAACACAAAGCAATCCAGATGTAACGTTAAAGCTAAACGGCGTGCGGTAGGCTGACTGTGAGATGCATTCAAGACCTCCTCGGAATATTTTTTCTCTCTCTTTCTTCTTCTCTGTGTTTTTTAGCGGATCGCAAACCAAAGGTCTATACCGCCACCTACTGTATAGGAGCGTGTAGAGTCACGGTATCTGTTTTAACAAGAACTGGCTTCTGTATTTTAGAATAATTCCTACCTCTGTTGTCTGTATTCCATTCCTTCTGCTAGGTATTATTTGTTGCTGCTGTAATTGATGATTTAGCCTCTCCCCTACCATAAGCTACTTTTATCACTTTATTATCATTTTCTTTGCGTGCCTTTTGCCAATTTATCTGCTTGTTCATTACCTTTAGCGGCCATATGAGCAGGGACCCAACAAAACTGAATCAGAATCAGGGTGGCAGGAGCTGCCAGACTTGGTCCAGAGGAGGTATGAATGGGATCCTTGCTGGGGGTTGGGGTCATCAGGTTGGACGGAGCTGGTAGTCCAGGAGCCGTGGAGGAGGGGTGAGAAGTGCTCTCACTGGGGGATGGGTGGCTGTGAAGAGCAGGAGGGGGGAGCAGTGGTGTAGGTGCTGGTTGGAGGCAGACAACAGGTGAGTCAAGGGGGTACTGAGAAAGGTGATCTACTTCCAACACGTAGTTGGAACTAGATCACGCTACGCGTGGCTTAATGTTTGTGATGTCCAGATATAAAAATTTTGAATAAATAAATAAATGAAAATTAAGCAATATCAAATACCATGTCGCGTTTAAATGAATGTTGATCCAAATTCTGCTAATGAGGAAAGGTTGCATGATTTAGTTATGGCAATCAAACCATCTAAGACTCTAAGATGATTTTAACCTACATTTTATGTAATTTATGCAAATGATGCTAATGAGGAAAGGTTGTATTGCAATTTCCATTTTTTGGCAATTAATTAGTGCATTATACTAATGACTAAAATTGTCCAACATGCAACATTGAACAGCCAAGCTTAATCTTATCTGCTAAGCCTATAGATCTTTACCTTATCTTATCTTTACCTGGCATTTTAATCATAAAAGTTCCTGGGAAACAGCATTGCTGGGTTTCATACAGGTCATGTAGGAGTTTCCAGTAGACGAAAACAACTAAAGTTGTATAAACTGAGTTGTTATTCTCACATATTTGTGTTACCGTGCTGCATACTGCATACTGTAGTATTTAATTGTGTCTTTTAAATCTTGTTTATGCATTTTAAATCAGAGTGAAGCACCTTGAATTGCCTTGTGTGTGAAGGGTGTAATACATAAATAAATTTGTTTTGTCTTACCTAGTATACATGCATATCCATAACCATATGAATATGCATAAATACTCATTCTGACTGAGTTGGGGGTATGTAGTTAGTACACACTCTACACTGCCATGTGTTCATCCTGTTGAAGTATGATCTATTGATCCATCTCTCTATCTATCTATCCATCCATATGTCTATCTATCTATCTATCTATCTATCTATCTATCTATCTATCTATCTATCTATCTATCTATCTATCTATCTATCTATCATCTATGTATCTGTTGATCTGTCTGTTTTATTTGAATGAGGATCTCGTGTTAAGGCTCCACGGCTACAGATAAAATGATAATTCACTATTCATTCTTTTTTAGCAAGTTGTTTAATATAGTTTTTGTTTTGTATTAACATCTTGACTGTGCTTACATTTGATGAATGAAATATTTCAGTATAGCTGATATACTAGCACTTATCGGTTATCTACTCTGGTTGCCCTGTGGGCCGTGCTGGACTGACCTCATCTGTTTTCTCCAAACATCAGTACTGTCACTGTAAAACATGACAGTATCATCTGAGGCCACTTCCTCTCCCTGCTCTGCAGCAACACATCGCTTTCCAGCCAAATGACACCTGCCTCCTTTTGAGTGTTACTATTATTATTGTTGATGTTCTTCTTCTTCTTCTTCTGACACACTTTAATGATAACAACACATTCAGAAGACTTCACTCAAAATTCGTAAACAAAGGCAAAAATTCTGAATACAAACAAACATCACCTGCTATATTGGTACAGAAAGCTGAAGGGAGGAAGTTCATATCTGTGGGCTGTTTTATTGTTTCCAAACTGCTTCTTGTGGGTTCTGCTTTCTGTGTTGCAAAAGTGTTTTTTTGAAATCACAAGTTTAGCAGAAAGCCCCATGAAAACCCACACGTGGCACCAAGGAGGCTGCAGTGCTATCTATCTATCTATCTATCTATCTATCTATCTATCTATCTATCTATCTATCTATCTATCTATCTATCTATCTGCCTGTAAAAAAGTGATTCTCACTTTCACTCACTTTAAGAGTTTAGGTGGACTTACTCACCACTATTTCTGTCTATCTGTCTGACTGTCTGTCTATCTATCTACAGTGCCTTCAGGAAGTATTCAGACCCCCTTCACTTTTTTCACTTTTCCTTTTTAATAAATTTGCAAAAAATTCTACAATTTTGTTTTCGCTTTGTCATTATAGGATACTGATTGAAGATAAATGAGAGAAAATATTAATTTAAACAACTGTAGCATCAGACTGCAAGATAACAAAAGTAAAAAAAAGTGAAGGGTGTCTGAATACTTTCTGAATGCACTGTAGTTCTACTTATCTTTTCTGATGTTGAATTCTACATTTACATTACTACTATTATTACTACTATTAATAATAGTAAAAATAATAACAATAATAACAACAACAGTAATATTAATAATAATAATAATTCAGTAATAACAATTGAAACGGTTGACTTGAGTTTGTTTTTGGTTTACCTTTCTCAGTTAAGACTTTCAAAGAGGAACCACTAGTGTGTTAGGCTGGTGACACACACACACACACATACACGCGCGCGCACACACACACACACACACACACACACACACACACACACACACACACACACACACACCATATAAGCCCTCTGT
>OMLB01028672.1:0-18278 GCA_900302555.1 Myripristis jacobus | reverse complement strand
TTTGGCTCGCGGCCTGGACACACACATCACCAACAACCTGGATTACATCATCCGACAGAGAGAGAGCACACCCAAGGTACACACTCAACATGAACCATTAAATGAAGCCTGTTGTAATGTGAACATGTATGTGAGCATTATTAAGTTTTACTGATCAAGTTTCAGACAAAAAGCTCACGCGCCCACTTGGGGTCGCTGTTGTATAAAAGAGGCTGTATTTTGTATGGGCAGTAGAAGAAGCCGTGTTTTTCCGCCCTCTGTTATTTAGCCGTTCTGTATGTAAAGTTATTTCTGCAGTACAGAGTGAAGATATTTTTCGGTCACAAAGCGGTCCAGTGGTTCTTGGAATGGAGCTGAAGTTACCACAAAGCCTGTTTGCATATTGTCAATAGTGGCTGTGTTTTAGGACTGAACGATATGGTAATGTTAAAAAAAATCATATTGCATCTAATTTTATAGAGCTTGCAATTGCGAAATTATTCATAATTTTAGTAGGAATGTAAGTTTTGCAGCATAGTTTTGATTTTCACTGAAAAACAGTTCAAACAGTGATGTGTGATGTGGATTTTTGTTGGGGTCAGTAACAAACAAACATGTTCTCTTACATTTGCAGAATATGATTTGTAGGCCAGGGCATCTCTGTACAACCACAATAACTCACAATTTCAATAATATTTTGATTAATTTGTCAGCCCTACTTTGTGCACAGTATACCAAATATTGACTCATATCCTATTTATGATCTTTACCAAAACCGGCAGATAAGCAGAGTTTGTGCAAGGTTTTTAATTCCAAGTTTAAAATATATGGAGCTTGTGCAGAAAGTGCAGACAAAAAGTAAGAGTAATCACCTGTTTACATCGGCCAGCATCCCAACTACCACTTCCTAGTTTTTCGCGATTATTTTAAATGAGATGTAGTGTTCATGTGCACCATGGTGTTAACATGTGCAGGGAACATAGGTTTGAAACTCAACGTCCAATCAGACATTCACCAACTCCTGAAATTTACCAAATCCTTTAGGTCTCTGTGACCTCAAATGTTTAACACACACAGAAAACAAAACAATTTGCTCCATAGAAAGGTACTTTATTGCACATTCAACAGTATTAACACAATATATACATGTGCAGGTAACATCAGAGATTTTGCAGTCACATGTCAAAAATAATAGCTGATAAAACTCTGAGGTTGGAAATATATCACAGTATCCTAACAGGAAGGAGCAAATATTGTTATCAGTGGCTGAGCCAATATAGATAGCGGCAGCACAGAGATCTATTGATCTCAGCAAATAATCTGAGCAAAAGTCGGTCATGTCAGATAAAAATTTCCCCATGATTGGGTGTCAACGAGATCTCTTCATTGCCGCCAAAACTCAAGCTACACATCTGTCAGCAGCAAGATTAGTGATTAAGCTTAAATATATCTGGTATCTATGCAAGGCTGTAAATTAGTAGCTGCCACACCAAGTCCATTTTAAGGTTACTTTTTTCTTTTAAGTGCTTGTTATTTATATCACATTTTATAGTGAATAAATCTCTTGTTATGTGCTTTACATTTGAGATTTTTTCCCCTCTGTCTTAATATGGTTTCATGCATTGACACCATAGACTGATTGACACCAAAGATGAAACATTTATAGCCAGCCCAGCCTGAGTTACCTTTTTGTTGGATATAAATTTTGCACTAAGTATTGCAGCTTTCATTTACACACAACATCAGCAAAATGGACATGCAGAATTGATCTAAGCACATATTATCATGTAATTCAAGTCTTTTCTGAGTGTCTGGGCCAAGCAGAAGAGCAAGGGGAAAAAAAGAAGGCTTGCTCTTTGGGTTTTATGACACAGGCAAGAATTTACTGCTCTCTCTCTGTCGTCTGTAGGAGGTCCTTTCGTTTTTCTGCAGTCCTTCTGGTAAGAGGGATGCTGACTTTATCTAGGTGAAAAACTGCTTTTCTCCTGAAGACTGTAGCCTCCTCTGTACCACCATACTGTGTCAGCACTCAGAGTTAAGGAAAGGCATGAGAACAAGGTGGAGGAGGTTGACTTACGGCTAATGCAGGCCCGTGTGCGCTACACACAAGATCTTACTTTGCTGGTTCTCTAACAGCCTAACAACATTTCAAAGAGAAAGTCAAACAGCATTTGAGCATTTTTCTTGGTTCTTGATTTATTTATTTATTTTATTTATTTTTTACCCAGGTAAGTCTAGTTCAGTGCAACTAAACATATTTACAGCAGCCTGAAAGTTCATATGTATATGTTTATTTAACTGCATCTTATTTGCAGTTGGTGTAGATTTAGTGAGGGTAATCAATATTTGATAATGGTTTTAACCTCAGTTCGCCAAGTTAGCTTACTTCATGAAGAGTAAATTCCCCAAATAATTTATTTATTTTTATGCTAGTGAAGGCATAGGAACCACAGTTAAGCCATTGCTGCTACATAGAGCAAGTTATCATGCAACATTTAAACAGTTTAGGAAGGATACTAAGTGTTTGCACAGCCCTCAAACATAGTTAGAGCCTGACAGGGCTTCCAGTGGCCACAAACGACAACCCCAACTTTTGACGATCAAGGTACAAGAAAAACATCAATCACCAAAACTTCATTAGGATAAAAAAGTTGGTAGAAGGGCCACACAGAGAGGTACCTCCTCATATTAAATGTTGATAACAAAATGGAACAGAAACAAAATGCCAAAAGTGTAGACAGGTATAGACAAAAATCACACTGACTTCACTCTTTAGACTGCTTTCTGCTGTTGTGGAAATTTCTCTTAGATGGTTAAATAAAGGATGTTGAATCAATAAGTTGTCTTTGGGTGTTTTATTCAGCGCTGAAGAGGAGAACCATACAGAGTGCAAGACAGTCTGCAGGGAAGTCCTACAGGGTGGATGCAAGCAGAAATGTTTATACAGAAAGTACTGTATAATCGTGCAACACATTTACATGGGGATAGCAGAGAATAACAGACAGTGCGTGTGTGTGTGGGTGGGATATAAATCAAGGGCATACTAACTAAGCAGACATGACCAGTAAATTTCGATTAACATCTAAAGCAGCAGTAAATCTGTAGCTTAATCTGCACTGATGGCTAGTGGGCTGCAGTGAACTCGCATTCCTGTGTGTATGTCAAGATCATGAGTTCCGGATACAATACGCCAGAAAAAAGGAATGATCCAATGTTTTATAGAAGGGACAAATGATTCATGTGAAGTTTGTGTATGAATGATTATTTTTACACAGGACATAATTTGGGTCAAACGCGTTCAACAAATGTAGGCCCTTGAATTGGTTGTGATTTTTTTTTTTTTTAATACAGCCCCTTTAGTGACTGAGTTTGACACCTATGCTGTAATCTCCATCTCCATCAACAGAGCAAACCAAAATAACTACTAAGCACTCATGGAAAGGCCTGTACCTCTGCAGTTCCCCAAGCCCTGATATAGAGTCCTTTGGTAATCCTTGGTCATAGTAGTTGGTGCATCTACCAAAGCTTCTGGTCCATAGAGAATTCTTGCTACAAAAGAGAGAGACATCTACAATGTAAAAATAACATTGCATTTCATCAAACCAAACAGCTGTTTGTAATCCCTCACTTGTCTACTTTTCACCACATGAATACGCTCCTGTGTAGAAAATAAACTCAGATGCTCTTAAAGCCAAGGATACCCCAATTTTTTGTTGCAATAAAATTAGAGATGACAGTCAAGAGGCAGTCATACACATATCTGCAGTCATATCGGCTTCTGCGTATGTGTTTGTCCAGACAGATGGATGCCTGTTGTTTTCTTTCCTCTCATCTCCACATGTGCGCTCCTCATGGCGGAACCATTTTATGCAGTTTCAAGCAACGTGTGAGCATGTTTTTTTTTTTTTAACTGCAGCCACGTCCTGTGGCGATCTTCATCCTGTTACAAGTGGTACTTGTCTAACTCTGAAGTCAGAGGTGAGAGATTGCTCATGGAAGCGAGAACCAGTTTGCCCACTGGCATTGTCAGCTCTGAGGATGGCTCTGCAACTGGACCCAGTTTCTCCCATTCCTCCACAAGATCCCTTACCTTTGTACTCACCAGTTCATCCATCCCTCATGTACAGTGTCTTGATCAGATTTTGACAGAAACTTCTGCAACTGATGTATGCCATTGCTCTATTGTAGTACTTACGAAATGTCACTTATTGGTGCAAGAAAGGCTATGACTTGTTGTCTTACTGATCTACTCTGACATTTGTAAAATTGCACTGTCTAGTTCAAGGGGTCACTACAGCATTTGTTTGGCCCAAGGGCTGCCTTCATAATTAAGGTTGGGGGTGACATTGTAATGGAAACTCTCTTAACTCTCTTAACCTTAACTCTCTTAACCCTTGACGTTCTGCCCTTATATCCATAAGAACTCAGCAGATGTGCCGTTTCCTGTTTTTGTATCTAATATCGTTAAAAAAATAAGAAAACGGTTTCCTCTTAAAAACTCATGACAAGTGAGAAGAGATCAGAATTAAATGCTTCCTTAAAGTCTGCTCAAGCAATAAGTAATTTTTAATAATATAAGGTTGAAAAAAATGTCACAAAATATATCAAATCAGTGACAACTAGGGATGCACAGATTTTTCACTCCTGATATGGAGTCCAGGACTATGAGTGTCAACTGATACAGAGCACCATTTTGATGCTGAACCCTCTTTTCCCAATAAATTTGCACACAATATATATAATACTGTGCACTATGAAATATTGTGGTTGGTTAGGGGTGTTACTGTTCTGAAACTGAGACTGAAGCTGTGATACAAGCGTCCACGGTCTCGAATCGCTGCTCCATCTTCCATCTCAGGGATGATGTGATGGAAGATTAAATGTGCGCTCTGTATTGAACTCTGTACAGGTTGGACACGAATTACTGTGACACAAACACATGATTGCACAGTGCGAGTTGCAAACTATGGTTGTGAGATAAAAGAAGGGAGAGAAAGCACAAGTGAGGAGCAAGTAGAGGCAGCCTCATCTGAAACACAGCAGAAAGTGTGTAAACTTTGGGATCTGTAGTGGCAACAACTGGTAATTTCCACCACCGGGTGCTGCCTACAACTGAGGGTCTCTACTCTTGCGTTCCTGTTAGTAATCGCTGGCTGTCCCTTTCACAGACTGCTATTCAAAACCTGTGAAAAATAAGATTGTGTAATGTTCCCATGGCACTGACCATTTCCCCTAGTGAAGGGAGCAAAACATGATGCGCTATTTAACAAGAGCAAACAGAGGCACCGTCACTGATGACACACAAACAGGTCGCTGGCAGGGATCTACATCTGACCCGAGTCGACTTACAAGTCAGTCACAGAACAGGGTTTAGGATCATAACATGCACACACACACACACACACACACATACACACAACAAACAAAAGGCATGAACTGACCTATGGCTCAAAAATCGAGGTCTAAACTGAAATGTGGATTTGGAGAATCGTTGCACTCCTAATCATTATCTGCCAAAGTAGTTTGCAGCGGTCCACTCTGCTCCTTTTTTTTAGCTGTACAAACTCCTTGTGCTCTTTTGTTGTAGCACTTCTTCAAATGCTTATCTTACTTCACGTATTGAAATTTGCTGTGCTGCCACTTAGCCCCCTTACCAGCTTCTATCTCAACCTTGAAATAAGTGGTGTCACACTTATTATATGTTTATAGTTTGGTGCAGTGTTAATTTTGACAGCCATTTTAATTTTAGTCTTAGTTGTAGTCTTCTTGACGAAAATGCTTATTAGTCTTAGTCACATTTTAGTCATTGCTGTCATTAATAGTTTTAGTCTAGTCTTAGTCAACGAAAATTAAAAATATTTTAGTCAAGTTTTAGTCATTAGTTTTAGGTTAGGTAAATTTGCTGACTTGTAAGTGCAAGTCCATCACCATCACCCGTGTGTTACCGTGTGTGTGTGTGCGCAGGCTGCCTGGTAGCCTTTATACTGTGTCATAGGACGGGTACGCGAAGAACGGCGAACACGACCATGATCGGTGTGGGCTTGTATATCAGCTGTGTTCGCTGCGCGTCTCCGGCGTACACCACACTGTAAATGAGGCTTTAGGCGCGCACACATTCTCAACCAAACAAGCCACAGGATGCATTGCTCATATTTTGAGCTTTTGGCAGACAGATTGCATGCACAATTGGAGGAAATAATGCATTTTGAAAGTCCACTACACCACCTACTAACATTTTCATCCCGTCTTGTCTCGTCATGACGAAAATACACACACGTCTCATTATGTTTCCATCATCAAGAAGCTATTTTTAGCTCTTCATCGTCCCGTCTTCGTCATGAAAAAAAGGGTCGTTGATATTTCGTCATCATAATCATTGACGAAAGTAACACTGGTTTGGTGTCACCAGTGCTCCATCCAGCAATTTTTGGTCAATATCGGATAAATTCCAATGCGTAGATATGTAGTATGGGGTTGTTGCATCCCTAGTATAAGGTTATCCCTCTATACTATTTTTTCTCATGAAGCAACAAAAGTCAGAGGTGATCAAAAACTGAGGACTGAGAAATCTACAGCAGCAACTCCTTGTATGCTCAGTGATACAGAGCTTTCAGAAACAGACCAACAGCAGCTGCTTTTATACCCTGGTTTTCCTCCTCCCTCACATCGGACCATATAAAAGCAACCAATCACAGATGATGTGTGTCACGTGCATGTAGACAAACTGATTATGCAATGAAAAGTCCCGGTGACTGTGACTCAGTGGAAAGTCCTTGATGTTCGTAGTTAACTGGCAGATGCTTCCTGCCAAGCCCCAGTTTGTTTCACATTTCTCCCAGATGCAGTCGAGTATTAATACGCTTTTTTCCCCTTGGCTCGCAGCCAATATGTCCGGTCCTCTGACAGAAGCCATTCTCAGTTCACATAAACTTGTTTGCGTCACTATATTAGTGTTTCCATTCTCTCACCTCACTGAATTCACATAGAAAGAGCAGCTACGTCAGATTTTGCTGTCTCAGCCTGATCATTCAGTCATGTTTTCTCTTTCTCTCAATCGATGACACAGCTCCGCTCTGTCTCTGTGTCGATCGCTCGTATTTATTATCATCTCGTGTATCACCAGATAGGTTTAAGCAGCTACTACACCCACTTCCTGTTTTGGTATGAACCGGTGTGATCTGGTTTGGGCTGCATTGCACAGCACAGTTTCCTGTTTCTCTCGTCTCAGACTGAGAACTGAAAACGTGGCTGTGGCTTTTAAAAGGGTGTGTTTTTGCATTTGAACTTCCAAATCTTTTGAAATCACTGCATTGTGCCGCTGCTTCCCATTCCTTCCATGTATTAGAGAAAGAAATGTCTTGGTTTCTTCATCTGTTCACCTGTACCTTTTGATGTTTCCACCGTTTGCCACAGTAGCCAGCTCTGTCTAAAGTTAGATATCAAAGAGACACTAGACTTTTGACTAAATCCTATGTCCATGTCCTGTTTTTATTCAGCGAATGCATTTCCATTCCAAATGATCAAACTCCTTTCTGTCAAATTAAAAGTTTATCCATCTCAAGCAACCATAAAAACTTTTAGGCATATTTTGGGGATTTTATTCGACATTTGACATTTGCAACAGCATTTTTTATACAATGCGGCTCAATACAATATTGCTCTGGCTGCTGATAAGCAGTTTCTAAAGAATATAGAAAAAAATGTTGCATTTCCACACTGCACACTATCATATTCTCTTCTCCAGTAAAAATGAACCAAGTAATAGCAAAATTATTTATTCTTTTTTAATTTGACTGTCACTTTTTTGAAGATGTCTGTGCATCCTCTTCATGGGTGACATATTTCACTTCAGGAACCAGTATAATATAATATCCTGATGCTTAGACACATTCAGTGGATGTTTTGTTCTTTCATCAGCTCTTATTTTGTATTTTTTGTGTGTCTTTGTCTCTCAGGTGGTGTGTAAGTACATCGAAGATCCAGTGCTGTTCAGTCGGGAGGATGTGGGAATGGTGAAGTTTGACATTCGCTACATGCTGATGCTGCGCTCCGTGCAGCCTCTGCGTCTCTATGCCTACAATGTGTTTTGGCTGCGCTTTGCCAATAGGTGAGACTACATACATGATGGATATACATACAAGCACTCACTGATTGTTCTGCTCCTACAGTGTTCTTGCATAGCTTGCATAGCTTGCATTTTTCTTTAAGTTGCATTATTTTGATGAGTTAACTTAGATTGCTAGAGATCAATAATTATGTAGCATCAATCCAAAATGTATGGAAAAAAGTCAATCACAATCATGCGTTTTTTCCATACTTTCTCAAATTAAAATAATAAAAAATAAAAGTGAACTGGGAAGATTTGAATGGCTGTAGTCAGCTCCTCATCCATTTTGCTCTTGCCAGGCCAACGTGTTGCTCATGAAACTAAATATCAGTGAGGGAAACAAGGAGGTGGGTAAATTTGACTGTTGGTTGTTGATGCTTGAAGCTCCACTCATCAGCCATAATTCAGTCACACACATGAATAGGCTCCTAATAGCCTGTTGCTTATGTCATGTGCAGTGTTTTGCACTTTTTATGGAAAGTTTTTCTTTTGGTTGTGGATGCTTTGGATCTGCCTTACATTTAGGAGTGATCCTGCTGTATGCGTGCGGAGTGTTTTCTTTACCAGCAGTTAGGCAATATTGCTTGTGTGAAGGAATTTTTCCTCACAGTTTTGGCCCTTGAATGCTGCATCAGGGGTCAGGTGTTGTTGCTGTAAACCTCCTTTAGGCCCCTTTGGGCTGCTTGTTGTCTTCTGTGCCGACACTGTACATAGCTGCACTGCTGCCCTCGGATACCAAGGCCATAAGTCTGGAGCATGCCAGACGCAGGGAGGCATGTCCAGGCAGAATAATGCCTTAGCTCTTGCATACTTGGGTTAGACTTTCTCCTTCCACTGAGCAACCCACACAATTGCTGTGGTACTACACAGCGTTCACACTTGTAGTACTTATAGCCAAGCATCAGTCTCCTTGGATATCCTTCACCTAGAGAGTTGACCTCCTTTTCCACCTTTTCCATCACAGCATGTCCTCAATTGTATCCAGTTACCAGTGTCCTAACCTCTTTTGTGTGTCTAATCCAGGGCTTTCTCCTTGGACTGTTTTGATGATTACCAAAAGCACTTCACCGTCATGAACTATGCAGAGGGCATGCAACTCAAGCAGGTACACTTATTGGCAATAAAATTTGAAATACTAGGCAATAACACAGTTGAATACTTTTTTTTTTAAATCAATATTTTATTATTTAATTATTCTGTAGTTGCAACAATAATCTCCATTTAACATTCCCAGTTCATATATACGGTCTGATTGTCTGTCTCCAGGTGCATTACGACGAGTTCATCCCAATGTTTGAGGAGCAGTACCCGCAGTATCCATGGAAAAAGGTGGAGGTAAGTGTTTTGAGGGTTTTAGTCGGGATCTTTATACTGCGGCAGATGGTCTGACCCAAACAGCTCTAATGTTGTTCTGCACATATGGGTATTGAACTCTGATAAAGTGCTCACCTCCTTGTTTTAATTAATTTAGTTCACCTTTTTTTCTACCAATCTCTGTCCCAGACTCTCTTGGTCATAATTGATGTTAGAAAATGTATTGCAGCACACGCGCACACATACAAACACCAAATGCTCACTCTATACAGTGAGGCAGGGACAGTATCACACACTAACATCAGGACCTCTAACCTCAACCTGCACAATCCAAATTAAAAATAATTACTGTTGTAAATTACAGAGTTCTTATAGTTTAATATTTTTCATTCAGTTTTAATTTTTGTTTTCAGTTCAGTTTAGTTTCAACAATCTATATTTTTGCAAGACTCAAAATGTTTAAAAGTGCAACTCTATCGTGTCACGAGCATTAATTATCGTGATGATACTGGATTGTGGGGTCTCTGGTAATTCCCACCCCTAATGTTGAGTCGTAAATCTAAAATCTAAATCTAAAATCCTTTAGTGTGTCCACAGCCTTCTACAAACATGAACACTGAGTGCCTTGCTTCTTCGGGATGTGTATGTGCTAAATGCTTGCTGTTATTTCTTAATTTCTTGTTGCTCTCTCTCTTTTCTATTCCGCCTTTGGCCCGTACTCTCTTCCCATCCCTTCTCTTCACTCTCCCTCATAGGCGGACTTGTTTAAGGCGTTCGGGGAGCTCTTCCAGGCAGCCACATCCCGCCCGGCCCCGTACGGTATCTGCGCCTACCCGTCCTCTCGGGCCATCTACGCTGTAGACCTCATGCTGAAGTGGAGCACAGGCGAAGACGGTGAGCCTTCAAGCGCGCAAGTCGCATGAAAATAACACTGATATGTTAGCATAGCATGTGTATATATGAGTGTTGCCTTCAAAAAACATGGTCATAACATGAGATTTTGTGTTGGCTGGTATGAGAGAGCTCACATTTAAGAAAGATAATGAAAGATAATGGTGACAGTGATGAAGATGGTTGTGACAATGTTTCACGATGCTGCGAGCGTTGGTTAACTGTCTGTTTTGTTTATGATGAGATTGGCGGCTTGAATGGAATAGAAAGCCTTCATTGTGATTGTATAGCATACTATGAAATTAGGAACACTACTCCTAATCAGTGCACTAAAAGACCATCAAAATATCAGAATATCAAAAATGAAAATAAAAATAATCAGAGCAACAAACAGCCAAAGCCATTGGCACAGGTTCTGAAATAATAAAATAAATAAAAACAATGTAATTTTGGACTCGACTAAACTTCTTGTACTGGAATAAATGTAATTATTGTGCTGGTATGAATTAAGTTCAATTGTGTTTGTGTAGCATCAAATCATTTTTCCCTGTTAAAAGGGGGAAATTCCTTTTAGGGACGATGCCGATGGAATATTAATTCATAAGGATGGAGAGAGGAACGACAGAGCTCAGTGCATCATGGAAATTCCCCCAGCAGTCTAGATGTACAGCAGCATAACTATGGGCTGGTCCAAGGCAAGCCTGGGCCGGCACTAACTGTAAGCTTTATCAAAAAAGAGGGATTTAAGCCTCCTCTTAAACTCAGAGAGAGTGTCTGTTTGTCAACCCAAGCTGAAAGATGCACTTTTGGAAAATCTAGAAACCACGGGTGAGCCTGCATTTTTTTTAGGAGAGCAGTGGGGTAACTCAACTCAACTCAGCTTTATTTATATAGCACTTTAAAACAACCACAGCTGAAACAAAGTGCTGTACACAAATGATAATAAAACAACAAAACAGTGAGAACAGTAGAAAGAATAAAAACAATCAAACAAATTAAAACAGAGCAAGGTCAATGCACATAAATGATCATAAAACAACAAAACAGTAAAAGCAATAAAACAGTAAAAAGAATATAAACAATAAAACAAATAAAACAGAGCGACGTCTCATGCTGTGTTAAAAGCCAATGAGTAAAAATGGGTTTTAAGACTGGTTTTAAAAATGGACAGTGAAAAGGCTTGTCTGTGCACAGGTAAGTCGAATGACTTACCTGTGCACAGTTTGGGGGCAGCAACAGAAAAAGCTCGATCCCCTCTGAGCATTCGCTTTGACGTGGTACCTCCAGGAGCAGCTGGTCAGTTGACCTGAGGCACCGGGCAGGAGCGTAACAGGGCACAATGAGTTCATTAAGATAAAATGTAGGGTTTTGTATGTCAGAAGGATTTTAAATTCGATTCTGGATTTCACAGGGAGCCATTTCAGAGAGGCATGTAGGACGGCTTGGTTTCTCGTGGTTTTGGATGACAAATAAACTCAGCCAGATCTCTCGATTATGAGAGCGAGAAATCCTGTGAGGAACAAAACTCCAGGATGAATGACAGCTGTTATTAGGGTCACAAGGGGTCACGAGCAACTGGTTCAACTTCGTAGGAGGGAATGATAGGACAGCATTGTAGGCTGGAGATAAGTGGTGCCTGAAACCTGCTTCTCTGTTGACAGATCGTTTCTCTATCTTAAGATATAGACAGACAGTTTCCCTCGCTCCTCTATTTGTCCTTCCTATCCAAGATCTGAATACAGTCCCCACTCAGTGCATTCCAGTGTCATAAAACTAACACAGCAGGAGCAGCTCCTGAGGTCAAAACCCAGCAGTTTACCTGCAGCTGAAGGAAAAGGGACACTCCTTCAAGGACTATAACCTTCATGGTTTGGATAGGGAGGACAGATGGTTTGAAAGAGGAGTGAAGGAGACACTGAAACCTGAAACAGAATCATTATCAAGCCAAGATAAAAGCTCTCCCAATGAGTAATCCAACCTCACTGGCATAAGCAACAATAAGCAAACAATTACAGGAATTAAGGAACTAAGACATCAAGATTTGTAGTTACATTGTCACATACAATGAGCTTTGTGATTCCTTTTTGTTAATATGATATTGCTAGAAATGCAGTGAAGAAATTGATTTATAGAAATGTTTTGACATCCAAATGCAGAAGAGGGAAGAGGGAAGTGTGCTTGACCTGAGTCTGACCGTGGCACTGTGGTGACTGTCCTGTCCTGTTTTGTTATCTTTTTTTTTTTTAAGCCTTGCATATGTCCTGCACGGTGACACTCATGTGCTCCAAGTTAAGTGACCTCTTCTGTCCAGATCAGGCCAGATTGACTGCAGAAAACTTCTTAGACTTGGTACCAAAAACACCAACAAAATAAGTATTGGACGCTTCAACTGACGACCAAGAGTCAGGCAGAGTCCAGAGCAGGCAGATTTATTTTCATTCACACACAAAACACACACAAACCTAAATCTATCACATTTCTTTTCAAGTACTGATTGGTTTCTGATCATTATGAGGTATATTAACTTTTATTAGCTTATACAGTGTTGGTGTTTTGGTTCAGGATTACTTCCACATGTCCCCCCTTTGTGACTGAAAGTCACACAAAACAAAAACCATCCCAGTCAAGACATCATTTCTAGTGTATATAAACGCAACCTGACTACAAAAATGTCGTACATTTTGGTTTGTCAAAATCACTTGCATATATTCAGTGTAAATACTGTCAAGAATACACAAGGTTTATCTGATGAGAATAAGGCGGTTATCCGTAGCACATGGCAGGCAGGAGTATAGTAAACATAAACTATCATGACTTGGATGACTGAGAATCTTCACAGAGATAAACTATAACTGATAATACTAAATATTAAGACAAGGCACTTCAGCAGTACATCAAATGCCATCACACATAAAAAAAACATAATACTGGTTGATTGATGTTTTTTTTGTTGTTGTTTTTTTTACTAATACAGTGTAAATAGCCTGTAATGCTGGTTGGACTTATAAACAAACATTACCTAATAAGAATATATCAATGTAAATATAGTCATCAATGATCCTTACCATTGTAAGGGGTGATAAATGCAGTGTGTATTATAATAGTGAGGTATCAGTATAAAAATGGTGCAGGCACGTAGTTATATTTAGTTATATGTGCAGTCTAAGTAGTGGTACATGAACTTTGTGCTCTCATAAGGAATAAGGTGTAGGTGCGACAATTTTGGATTTTGTCATGGAATTGGATTGCACTTTGTCAGGCCTCTACCCTAACACCTGTCCATCTTGGGTCTCCCACCTGAAGGCTAAGCTCCTGCTGGTGTAGTACTGAGGCACGCAAACCCCCCTGACCACAATAAGGTGGCAATCCCTCAGGGGGAAAACTGAAAAATTAAACAATAAAAAATAAAATAAAATATTCCTCATCCAGATTGTAACAACATGACATTTAACTTTATTGGATGGCCTACATTACCAAATATATTCAAACCCAACAATAACACTTCTCACTTCTATTAACAAAACTAAAAATGGTAGGCCTAGTTATTAAAAAAAAAAAAAAAACAGTTCACCAAGTCTTGAAAAATAAAACTGAAAAATAAAATAAATAAAAAAAAAATAAAAAATGAAATAAAATATCCATCCAGATTTTGAGAACCAACAACATAAAATTTACAGTATCTTAATCGGATGGCCTAATTCTCAAATAAATTTGGAAAATTAAGTAAGAATAAAATAAGACTTCCCAATATAGCCTATATTAACAAAACTAAAAAGGATTGGCATAGTAATAAAAAAAATCCATTCATTATGTGTTTTCCTAAAATTCTCAAACTAATTTGTAGAACACAACAGTTACAGAGCAGAGAAAGCTGTGGAGACAACTGCAAAGTTGATCACATGCTGTTTATTAGTGAGCTCAAAGGTTTTCATATTGCATGTAATTTTATTGAATTGGGCAGGGATTTCACAACGGGTGTCAGGGTCTTTGAGATAGCCCTCTACCAGGTCTGTGAGAGTGTCAAAGTAAAATTTTTTACAGTTTTCATAATTTTGTGTAATCCCTTTAGCACGTAAAGTCACCTTGCCACCTTCTGTTAGATAGGTGTATGATTTCGGACCTGCTGACCAGTTACAAATATAATCACCAGGGTCTAATTCTGATGTCAAATCTCCCAGATAATTACCGAGTGGAGGGTTATATTGATCACTGGGACTGGATGTGTAAACAACAGAATCGGTATCACAGTACAGAACACGTTCTTGCAGTAAATCTAATTGCTTATAGAGTTTAAGTCGCGCATAAGAAGCCGTGAACGCTGCTAGAAAAACATTTGCGTCGCCTGGTGGTAAGACAGACTTAGAATTATACTGCCATTGAACGAGTGCAACATTGTCGTTTATGAAGTGAAACTGCGAAATGTCATACTTGCTAGAAAAGAGAAATTCAGACAAACATTCAGGTGTGCTCACCAGACTGGTTGAGAGTTGGTTCGATCTTTGTGCTAGTTTTCCCCAGAGAGAATTTAGTAGAAGTTTAGCAATCTGCCTTTTTGCCAGATTGTACGCGATTTTCTGAGGATCGCGCTTAATACCCTGCTTCTCTTTATAATCATGGATGCAAGCACGTTGACTTGGAAGGTCTCCTGGAGGGTAGCCTGAGGCCTCTTACTTCTGTTTAAGGAAAGTGTAGATGTATTCTTGAAACAGCTCGTCTGATTTCTCTTCAAAGTGCCACACTTCATAAATTTCAGCCAAAATATAACCTTTTCTCAATGCTTCAATTAGCTCGACCATTACCCACACACCGCGAAGTGCCCTCTCTTCGACATCGTCTGTACACGCAGTAGTCTGATTGTTTATGAATGCACATGAACGGCATAGTGTGAAAATCAATTTGAGATGGGATCCGTTTTTTTCATAAAATTCCAATTATGTTCCCACATAACCACAAAGGATTGAACCTTGTAATCCGTTTGTAACCGATCTATCCTTTTCATGGTCTTTCTGAGTACAGTCCGCTAAAACAAGTCTGTGAGAGAGGAGATTGATCATGTGGGCTAAAACACTGAGGACAGCCATGAAAATAACACCCAAAATATTCAAAGATAATTATCTCTCCATCTAACTCTGCACATCTATAAACAGAATACCGCCCAAATTTAACTTCACCGCCATTCAAAGCGTGTCTTATTGAAATGCCGTGTGAAAAGGCCTCAAACTCTAGCCATTGTATAGAAGCATGCGAGAATGCCTTGAAGTCTGTTTTGTAATTGTTTGGGCAAGGAATTGCAATTGTTTCAGGTTTTAAGAATTTGCTTTGAAAAACTGCCAGCGCCGCTGAAGCGATTGTCACGCTATCAAATGGGTCACAGCATGTTTATACGAATTCATTACGAAATTTGTTCACACCCTCAGCCAAGATTTGAACATCGTTTTCACAATAAGCTACTAACTCAGCATCATAGTCAAATTCCTGATTTTCTATAGTCTGATACCACTGAAAGAAATTCTCTCTCTGTTTAGGAGTCATTTCATCCACCCTGTACATCTCAGGTGGGGGGTATCTCCCTTTATAGCCAATTTTTGAATAATCTGAATTTATGCGGAATGTAACCTTTTTTTAAGCTGAGTTTTACAGCCCAGCATCTTAGGGAAATCTCTGATTGGGATGGGAATGAATGAGAACGAGTCAGTAAATTTAAGGTGGAAGTCATCGTCACTAATCAGAATTATTTTACTTCCCTGGGCTATGTCAAATGGTGACTTGCCTTGACTCACATAAGCATTCAAAATGATGTGATGATCAAACCCTTTCCCATAGTGGGAAATGAAAGTCGTGTGTTGGTGACATTTTTGCCGGTAGTGGAGAAGGAAAATTACAGCACAGTCAGGCCCTTTCCAGATTTGTCGCTCTCCATCCAGTGATTGAGCCACTACAAGCACGGGAAGATGAGTTCCACTGGATTGAGTGGTCTCAAAATCAAAAAATACCAACTTTTTTTGATATATCTTTTCTTCGGGTTTGATTGGTTTTTGACGCATATAACAAACATGTTTAACTTCCTCTCCTACAACAGTGTCAGAGCTCTGAACTGTGGAGTGAACAGCTGATGTTGACTCTAAGTCTTTATCCCGAGGCGGCAAAGTGGTTTTAGGTTTTACACAAATCGGACACAGCTTGACCATACAGCTATGCACTTTAGGATCTTTGATTGAAATGTAATAAATTATATTACATCTAGGGCATTTTTTATTGATCTGACAATTGCTGGCTGCCTGCCTGGCTGCTTGTTGTTTCTCATGCAAGTGTCCCTGTTTGAAATGTAACCATTTTTTTTTTTGCTGTTTTTTTTCTTTATCGCAGGCTTGGTAAAATATAACAATTTTACAACCTAACAACTCTTCAAATTTGACAACATCATCGAATGTGACATCTGTATCAGGAGTCAAACCCACCCTGCAATGAATGTCATGCCCAGTACTCATGGCTTCCATAATTGTTAACTCGGGGTTTAGCAGTAACGCTAAATTTACAGCAAAACATGTCTGATTGGGAGTGGGAAGTACAAATAAATCTTTGCTTTTTTCTTTATAATTTCGCTCTCAAAACATGATTCCATCCGCCTCTTACCAGCTCCTCCTACTCCCCTGCGCTGAGGCCTTTCAAAATTGACAGTTAGCTCAAGAGAACCATCGGTAAAAACTGACATGCTACTCTGGACTAATCTGTCTAAAAGTTCCTGGAATTCAGACACCTCGCCAACCCCATAGCGGACAGTCATTGAGGCATCGTCCTGCAAACAGTCGGCACACAGATTAACTTGGATAAGGTCATTTGGCTGGACTCCGGTTCTCGGAATAACACTTGAAATCCTGTCCTGAAAACCATTTGTGACATTCAGATAAAATTTGCAAAAATTAGGAATAGCTGATGGTGGGGGAAAGTGAAGGAAAGTGCGAATCTTGACGTTATTAAATCTTTCATGGTTTATGACACGCATGTCATCACTGCACTAACGACCTGGATCCTCTTAAAAACTGTCTCGTTTTTAAGATGGAACCTCATTTTGTCACGTCTGATGGTGTCAAACACCGTCGTCAGGCACGCTTCGGTGTTCCGATTGGCCACAAAGGAGTCGACTAGACCTAAGAGTGAGTCATGGGTGACCACTGCAGAATGTCTATCGTTTAACGTCACTCCTTTGCATTTAACCTGCGTTTTACCCTGACGAGTGCGATAGGCGTAACACTTGGGACCCCCTGAGACAAATTCGGTGATGTAATCTTCCTGGGGAAGTCCACATACGTCACCGTCGTTCATCTCGTCAGTCCATGACCATGGCGACTACAAAGACTTCACCCTGCTGGACTCATGACCTCCACAGCATCTTCAGGAGGAGAAGAGGGACACAGAGCTTCAATGCATGAAAACGCATTAGGATTTATCTTCCATGGAGGTGACTCTGCATTAGTGGTGTTCAGCAAAACATGAACCGGTTTCAAATTGGGTTTCTTGGAGGAGTGATTGATTCTCCTTCCAATGGTGTCCAGGTCCTTGTGGCATGAGCAGGGAGAAGTTTGCATCAATACACAAATCCCTCTCTCCATCCTTGAAAAAGAATAGGTAGCACATCCCATCTTCATGAGCCCCAAGCATGGTTCTCCCTTCTGATGCTTGGATCACTTTGCCATGGTAATCACAGACATCTCCCCTTTGACAAATCTGCGATTTGCAATCACTCCTGTAAACAAGAGATGAAACTTTGAGATATGTGAATAGCTGTAAAACAATACAGGCTGTTCTGGGTGTTGGTAAAGTTTAGCCACAATTGTTAAAATGCTCATAATGTGGTGACATTTTCTCTCCTTGCAATGAAAATACCATGTCTTACCTTTCCCTTTGTCTCCACCTCTGTCATCACACTCTGGATGAGCTTCTTGTTGTTGGCGATGTCCTCTTTATGGGGTGGCATCCACAGCTTCAG
>OMLB01028670.1:0-11344 GCA_900302555.1 Myripristis jacobus | reverse complement strand
ATAGGGCACTGTTCTCGCTTTAGATCTGGTAGCTGCAAAAATCATAGTTAACTGTTAACAAGTGCATAGTTAACTGATAATTAGGGCATAATAAAGCACATTTTATTTGGATAAAGCAAGCAATAAACCTCTTAAAACCATAATAATGCACAATAAAAGATTTATCAGCCTTAATAAGGCCTTATTCTCTATATTAATAAATCAAACAAAAAAGATTAATAAAGGCAGGACAAAGACATAATGGTTGGGGTAGTTGCATCAAAATATGTGATTGTAATGTTATTATGAACAATTATAAGATGCTCATGAGGAATTTATTAATGTTCTTGAGCATCAACAAACAGTTAACAATTTTCTTATAAGTTATTATAAATCTGTTATAGTCTGCTATTAACTATATTATAATGAAACTATTAATAAATTATATAGTCTTATAAAGGCATACTAATGTTAATAAGCATCTTATACGCACTTGTAAGGGCCTTATTACCTATTAACAAATGCTTATTACAAGGACTTTAACATAAAGCGTTACCTAAATTTTAATTGTATTAATTTGCAATACAAGTGGCTACAAAACAAACTCAAACCTTTAGTGTCTGTGTTATTATTGATGTTCAGATTCCTGGCTCTTAAAAACTTAGTGCCTTCTGATACTGGTCCAGCTATTACTATTGATCATTACTTACCTGTACTCTATTACTACATCGTAACCAGGGTTACACAAAGGGTCAGTAGTACCAACCCAAAATTCAAGAAGACACGTCATAACACTCAAATACACTTTGTGTATGTAATCATGGGGAAAACTAGCAACCATATCAATGGTGGTATCTACCAGAAGACAGTGAGTAAGGTGGTGATCTTCACCTGTTCCGTCTAAAAGATTCATCTGTTCTACAAGTTGCAGTGGCCTCAGGAAAGGTCAAATGGTGATTTTTGAATAGTCCTCTTTGTAAGCACTTGTCACAGCCACAATATCCAGTGTTGGACTTAATACCTTTGATAAATGCCCTTGCTGGAGCATCACAAATTACAGAGCAAACTTTCAAGAAAAATATCTTGCCATGACAAACAAAGCCAGTACTCAAGCTTTTCAACTCTCGAACTAAATGTTTTAGGTAATCAGACAGTGTTGTTGGCTTTGCTGTCCCACAAAACAATGCTATCACAAAAGACTTCTTTGATTGTCTCAGTAATTTGCCCAGAAAGGGGCAAAACTTAAATGGAGGAGCTTTTAAAAAGACTGCAACTGTAACTGTAACTTGTAACATCCATGGTATTGGCTCTCAGACAAAGAAGATTAAAGTATTCAACCACTTGGACAACTTACATGCAGATATTTGTTTATTACAAGAAGCACATCTCTCAGATTCAGATAATGACAAATTAAAATCTCTAGAATTCACTCACTCATTCTCAGTCCACTACAATTCAAAACAAAGAGGTGTGCATATTTTAATAAGCAAAAAACACTCATTTGTCCATAATACAACCATCACTGACCCTGAAGGATGTTTTATAATAATTAACATATCAATCAACAACAGCCCAGTAACAACTGGTAATATTTATGGCCCAAACACTGATGATTCATCAGTCTTCTATAACTTCTTCTCTTCAATTTCAAACATTTCTAACTGCCCTATCATAATAGGGGGCAACTTCAACATGCTTGTAGACCCATTGCTCAATAGAATCTTGATTTTATCTCCTTCTAATATTATCCTTTCTTGGTTTGTCTGCCTGCACCTGTTTAATTATTAGCATTCCCGCACATGTATACATGATGTGATGTCCTGAGAGTCAGAGAAGCCTTCTCTAGCCCTCTCAGGACATCACATCACACTACACTGGAGCACACACACACACACACACACATTTATTATTTATATATTATATATATTGTATTGTACTCGCTGTATGAATGCATTGTACATATATATATATATATATATATATATATATTACTGACCGCTTAACCAATATTGGTATCCCCCTGTGGGAACCACTGCTAGCTGCTGAGTGCACATACAATTTTTATGGTGTTTTTGGCAAGAAAACTAGTCTTGTTACAGTAGGTTAACACAACAGATAAGCTACTTATGTCTTTTCACAGGTTGCAGTATTTATGCCCAGAACAGATTGGTGTTTTTCTTGAAATCCATGCTGGAGAGAGCACTGCTATCTCTCCAAAACCTTTCTGTTTCTGCTGCTCACTGCTTTGGGACTGTACTGAGCAAATGTTACCTAAAACGTTAACTAATGTCAACGTTTACAGTATCTAATGGTGGCTTCTTGCAAATACCTCCAAAGTTGAAACTAAAAAAAGTCATGAAGTTTCACAGTGTTGAGTCATATTTCAACAACACAGACAGCAAGCTGAACAAGCAACATGACTCACGTGGTTTGTTGCACGACTGAGGCGTCAAGGGCAGTGTTAGTAAAATACTGTAACAGCTGCAACAACATAATTGCAACAACATAGTCTGGATATTATCTCAATCCCCTTCACATCTTTACATGTTATATATTTCTCTGAATGTTTGTAGTTTTAGTAGTTGTAGGTTTAGAAGTTCAAGTCTAGGGTTTTGATGCTTGGGGAAGGTTTTGTTCATGGATTTCATTTTCTCATGTGTTCTTTAATTGGTTCTCTTTATTTTCTCCAAAATAATTTTGAGGTTGAAATGTATATTCCTTCAGTTGCCTCAGGCATATGTGTGTGTATTGTATGACCACTTGACTATGGCTTGACTTGATTAACTACATTTTACAATTAAACTTTGCTCATGGAATGTGCAGAGGATCCAGAATTCTATCAAACGGAAAGAAATTCTTAATTTTTTGAAGGAAAATGTTCAAATAGCTTACAGGAGTCACACCTAAGTAATGTGCAACACCTGAAACTAAAAAGAGACTTTTTTTATTTTTCCTTTACATCGAGGAGTAGAGGCGTTGCTATTTTAATTCATTCAAAGCCTTGCCCCTCAGGAGGTAGAGCAGTCGTCCGGTAACCGGAGGGTTCCCGGTTCGATCCCCGGCTCCTCCAGAGTGTGTCGAAGTGTCCTTGAGCAAGATACTGAACCCCTCACCGCTCCTGATGGACAGCTAGGCGCCTTGCATGGCAGCCTCTGCCATCACTGTGTGAATGTGTGTGTGAATGGGTGAATGTGAGGCAAAAACATTGTAAAGCGCTTTGAGTGGTCAGTAGACTAGAAAAGCGTTATAGAAATGCAGTCCATTTACCATTTACTTAAATGGTGAAGAGTGAAAAATTGGGACGTTATGTTTTGATCACAGGGAAATTGTATGGAATTTGCATAGAAAGTTTTTCTCTGAGCACCTTGACCAAATGTCATACACCTCCTTTTGCAGTCTCAGACCCTTTTGGGTGGTAAATCCCTCTTCCTCTGACTGTGACACGTCTATGCAAAGAACATGAAAACTTGCAATTTATGGCCAGTGCCATGCAGAACTATGGGTTTCTGTCCTTTGAAATATTGAGGAAATGTCTGAAGCCACCATGTGTGAACACAAAGCCAGGGAGTGTGCCTATGGCGACTGCAGAGAATGCCACCACACTTTGTCATCAAATGCTTAAAACCCGGGGAAAAAGGAACATTTGTTAAGGATGAGAAAAGGTCAACAATCACAAGAAAAAGGGAAATAATAACGAGAGAGAGAGAGAGACTCTCAAGTTAGTACACTTGTTTGTTTGTTTGTTTTTTAAGTAACAGGCCAGTAATGCAGTATTAACAAGAGGGAAATTTCTTCCCTTTTGTTCACATTTGTTCAGTGATCTGAAATCATTCCTTATAATGCTTAAGGGTTTCATTTTCTTTAATGAATAAATTATGTATTCTCTTCTAGTTCACCTATTAAAGCCTTTGGCCACCCTGTCATTTTCATGTCTTAAGAAAATATGGAAATTATTTTCACAAGTTAGCAAAATGTTTTGTGTGATCTTTTTACAAACAAATGACAGCCAAATAGCATTGTTTGAAAGTTTGACCAGTTAGATTTTATTTAGAAAAGAAAGTTCAACTATGGCAGCTTTTATAGGGAAAAAATATTTTTGCAGTAATTTCAGTATTATCAAAGTCTTTTGCCATTGACAAAAATACATTGTTGACAAAGGAACTGAATGTCTTTCTGAAAATGTATATTTTATAATCAATATGCAATGAAAATATATGTATTTGACCATGACAGGGTGGACATATTTTGTGGTATGCTCAAACATTGTCTGCTTAAAGTTAATTTATAAAAACAACTGGAGCTTGACCAGCCTGCATTTCTAACAGCCTAAGATCTGATGCCCTAAAGGCAGTTTGATTTTGGCTCCAAGATACCTTAATGAAAATGGATTCTATGTTCTGTGGGTAATAGATAAGCAGTGGCATGGGATAACAGTCATGGAGTTGCCTAAATTTGGTATGACTAGAAAGCTTAGATTTTTGTGTATTCAGTGAGCCCAACTGTATTCATGTGTGATGATGATAGCTCCTGTAACAGTCATTTCATTGTAGTAAGATGTTTTTTGTTTGTTTGTTTGTTTTTTAACTTTACTATATGAAATGACATTATATGAAATTAGGAACGTTTCCACTGCAGGAACTTCGGGGTAATTTTACGGGGCCGGGGCCACTGTCATGTGTCTCCACCGCAGGAACTACCTCGAAGGAGAGAGTTCAGGAACTTTTACAGGGGCTAAAAAACGACCCTGCCTCGGGGTAGGGACTCTGAGCGGCCCCAAAAAACTCCATTAGCTAACTTTAGCTAGCGCCAATGTCCCTAGCAACACAACCGACACTACCAAGCTAACGCTAACGTGCTAGCTAATGTTAGCTAATGCTAACAACACTCTTTTTTAACAACACGCATTTTGTCACCCCGGTCAAACGCATAACGTTTACATCACATCCAGACCCCAGTAACTTTACAGGAACCTTCCTCTCAGTGGAGACACGGCAGTTGAGAGGGCTGAGTGAGAGGACGTTCCTGTAGTGGCTCCTGCCCCGCAAGTACTACCAGGAATGTTTTCGGTGGAAACGGGCCTATTATGAGCTTATAGATGGTCACAGCCTCATGAAACTCTACAACCACAAACTACAGAGTCAGCGCACTCAGAGGATGTCTGGTTTTCCAGTTATATTGACAATAATACCTGGAATGGGGGAGTTTCTGAGCAATTTCAAGACAGAAGTGTTCACTATCCAGTCACCAAAAAATGCAATTATTGCAGAAATACAGTGTTGCCAACTCCTCAGTAAGGAAAGTAGCTATTCGGCTTGAGGCTGTGACCGCCTGTGAGTACTTTGGGGCGGGGGAAGGGCTCACGGCAGCACCCGCTGCTCGCTGAGAACACAAACTGCAGAGGAACGATACGTGCTTTCATGTCAGTTTCCAAAATACCAGAAGTCTCCTATAACACAAGGAAAAGTCACTAGATTTGTCGCTAGTAGCTTTTGACAAAAAAAGTCGCCATGGGGAGTTGGAAAGTCACCAGATTTAGCAAGAAAGTCACCAAGTTGGCAACACTGCAGAAACATCCAGATTTCAGAAGTTTTTAATATCTAAGTTTTGGATATGTTATAGTTCCACATGACCGGATGACTCGACACAATAAGGTGGATGTCCAGACTTGACTTTAACTCAACGAGCTGCGTCTTTATTAACAACGTCCCTGCTCTGGTAACACACACATTCAGCTACACTGGACTCCGGGCTTCACATCACTCCGACCTCACGACATAAATGCACGGCACTATATACTACATCCTCCTTCTCAAGATGAAAGTTACACTTCAACATAATAAACAACTGTTTATAACTGAACTCTGTCTTGCAACTACTGTTTAACTCACAGATTTACTTCAACATAACATAACTTTTAATGGCTGATCAGTGTGTAAGAGCATCATATCATGTTTAACACGTATTCTCTATGCACGTAACATAAAATAACATTCCATCAAAACATTCCTTTACATAACTCGCATGCATCTGGTGCACTGGCTTGTTCATCAGCTAGTAAGTCAGTTCCAGAGTCCATCTGGGCGCTGTGTGTTGTTTGTGGTGTTTTCCTCAGGTGGCGTCTGTTGCGCCTGTAGCACTGACCAGAAGATGTCACTATGTCATAGGACCGTGGTTCCTCCCTCTGAGCGGTGACCACAGCTGGACGCCAACCTTGTGCTGTCTCCATGTGCACAGTACTGCCTGGGAGCAGCACTGGAAGCCGCTTCGCACCTCTGTTGTTGTACTGCTGTTGTCTCTTTTGTAGACTGAGAGAAGTTGAGTGAACATCTTTAGGCACCGCAGGCCGGAGCACTGAGCTGGTGCTTGGTAGAGTGCTCCTGAGAACTCTGCCCATGAGTATCTGTGCTGGTGAGTACGCCATGCCTGTGACAGGTGTGTTCCTCAGGATGAGAAGAGCAAGATGGGGGTCTGCGTTTGTTTGTTGGGCCTTTTTTTTTTTTTAGCACATTTCACCGTTTTCACTGTTCGTTCAGGTAGTCCGTTTGATTGTGCATAACCCGGACTGGAATGAATGAGTTTTATGCCCCATGATGCTGCAAAGCTTCTCATTTCTTGACTTCCAAATGGTACATCGTCAAACACTATCTCCTTAGGTATTCCTGTTCTGGAGAACACCAATTTCATTTTGCTGATAATAGTGTGTGCTGTCTTGTCCTTAATATTCACTACCTCTGGGTATTTTGAGAGGTAGTCTACCATCAGGAGAAATGCCTGACCTTTTATTTCGAAAACGTCAGCTCCCACCTTTAGCCAAGGAAGCTCAGTGATATTGTGTGACATCAGCGGCTCCTTCTGGTTTCTGGGCTGCACCTGCTGACATGTTCCACAAGTCTCCACCATTTGTTCAATGTCTCTAGTCATTCCTGGCCAGAACCAGTGCTTCCTGGCCAGTGCTTTAGTCCGCTGCATCCCTTTATGCGCTACATGTAGCCTTTGTAGCATGTTTGCTCTCATCATTTTTGGCAGAATTATCCTGTCGCCTGCAAACATTACTCCTTCTCTCATGGCCACTGTGTGACTCATAAGCCAGTATTGTGTCAGTCTCAAATCTACCTGTTTCCTGTGTCGGGGCCAGCCTTGTCTGTGCATGTTCAGAAGCAGCTGCAGTGTTTCATCTTTCTGTGTTTCACTCTTGAGCTGCTCTAGAGTCTCTGTGTTTAAGGCATCTGTTGGCTCCAAAGCATAGATGACTTTCTCATCAGTGATGTCATCTGCTGCTGTGTGCTGTTCCTGTGTGACAGCACATGAGAGTGTGTCTGCAATCAATAGCTCTTTACCTGGTGTGTAGGCAATGTTTAGGTCATATCGCTGTAACTGGAGCAGCATTCTTTGCAATCTGGAGGGAGCCGTTCCAAGTGGCTTCCTCAGAATGTTTTCCAGGGGTTTGTGGTCTGACTGGACATCAACTTTCACTCCATACACATACTGATGGAATCTCTTAACAGAGAAGACTATTGCCAAGAGCTCCTTCTCAGTCGGTGCATAGTTCTTTTCAGTCTCTGTCAGGGCTTGTGATGCGTATGCTATTGGGTGGCCTTCCTGCAGGGGACACGCCCCGAGGCCGTCCTTGGACGCATCGGCCTGTATGACGAGTTGCTTACATGGATCATAAAACCTGAGCACAGGAGCTT
The DNA here is from genome assembly GCA_900302555.1 of Myripristis jacobus. Classification (NCBI taxonomy): domain Eukaryota; kingdom Metazoa; phylum Chordata; class Actinopteri; order Holocentriformes; family Holocentridae; genus Myripristis; species Myripristis jacobus. Next base: position 3,674 of record OMLB01028670.1, on the reverse strand, counting down.
TCATGAGGGCATCTTTCAGTTTTTTCACTGCCTGCTCATGTTCATGTTGCTATTGCCACACAGTGTCTTTTCGTAGCAGCTGTCTCAGTGGAGCTGTAATGGTGGCCTCACCTGGGATGTATTGCGCCAGGTATTTTGTCATGCCAAGCATTCGCTGAAGTCCTTCTTTGTCTGTCGGTGACGGCATTTTGGTAATGGCTTTGACTTTGCGTCATCTGCCTTGACTCCCTCTGATGTGACAGTGTGGCCCATGTAGTTAACACTCCTCACCATGTATTGTATTTTCTCTTTGTTGAATTTCACATTAGCCTCCTTTGCTCTGGCCATTGCTTTCTGTATTATCTCGTTGTGTTCTTTCTCAGTTGCAGCAGCAATAATCATATCATCAGCTATGACATGGACACCTTCAATGTCACCAAATGTTTCACAATTGCGCTGCTGAAAGACTTCGCTCGCTGACTTGATACCAAATGGCATGCTTTTGAACCGGTACCTACCCCACGGCGTATTGAATGTGTACAGCAATGATGACTCCCTGTCTAGCTTTACCTGCCAATAGCCGTCCTTTTCGTCTAGCAGTGTGAATATCCTTTTACCAGCTAGTTTGCGCAAAATCTCATCAGTTGTGGGAATGGAGTAGTGCTGCCTCTTTATCACTTTGTTCAGGTCACTGGGGTCCAGACAAACCTGCAGTTTCTTGGTGTGTTTCTTTTCTGTGACTACAAGGCTGTTGACCCATGGCGTCGGTTCTGTCACCTGTGCAATCACATCCGCTTTTAACAGGCTGTCTAGCATGTCTTTGAGTCTGTCCATTACTGCCAGTGGTATTTTCCTGCAGCCGTGTATGACTGGTGTAACACTGGTGTCTGTGTGAATGTGATATTTTGCAGCAAACTCCCCTAAGCCTTCAAAGACAGTTGGGTGCTGCACTATCAGCTCTTCTTTTGTTGGCTGTGTCACATTCAGTGTGTCTATGTCCGTGTCTTTTCCTCAGATGGGTGTGAGTGAGTGTCTTGATATGTAAAATGGTAGACTTGCCTGAGCATGCCCTCCGGCTTCAGTCTCCTTCCTCCATATGCCACCAGCACTGTTTTTGTGGGCCTCAGCTGTAGGTGTGCTCTCCTGTCACATCTGGCCTTTCTTTTCATGGACTTAAACGTCTTCAGCAGCAGGACATTGGCATCCGCTCCTGTATCCAGTTTGAACTTGACAGGCATGCCGTCCACAAGTACCAGGACTTGTCAGCGTTCGAGCCCAGCTGTTCAACTTTCACTGTTCCAATAAACAGAGTGTCAATTTCTGAACTCACATCATGCACCATCCTTCCTTGTTGTGTTTTGCCAGTTCCACAAATCTTTGCATAATGGTTTATCTTTCCACACTTATGGCAGGACACTCCATATGCCAGACATTGCTTCAGCTGGTGTGATTTTCCAAATTTTTTTGCATGTGTTCACCTGTCCAGCGTCTTTTGTGTGTTGAGCTGGCCACTTTTGTCTTTTATTCCTTGTTTGACTGTCCTTTTCTGTTTTCTTATGCACTGCATGCACAGCTCTTTCTGGGGTTGCTGCACACATTGCTTGTATTTGAGATCTGGCGGTCTCAGCAGCTCGACATGTGTCTATGGCCTTCTCTAATGTGAGGTTTGGCTCTCTTAAAAGTCTCTCTTTAAGGCGATGGTCATTCATGCTGAACACAATCTTGTCCCTGATCATGTCATTTTCTGAGGCGCCAAACTCACAGTCCTTACTCTTCTGCCTTAGCTCTGTCACGTACTTCTCAATCGTGACATTTTCTGCCATAGGATGTGCCCAAAACTGATGTCTTTCAAACAGTGTTTTTCTTAGGCTGACAGTAGGTTCTGAAGGCTGCAAGAATGTCCCCCACAGTCTTATCTTCCGCCAAAGCAAGCGTATTATACACTTCAAGAGCCTCCTCTCCTAGTGCGTGCAGTAGAATGGCGACTTTGACTTTCTCGTCCTTACCATCTGCACTACTTGCCGTCATGTAAATTTGGAAGCGCTGTTCCTATCGTCTCCAGTTCTCTCCTATGTTGCCCATCAACACGAGTAGTGATGGTAGTCTAAACTGCTCCATTTTGTCCTAAAGTGCTCCATTTTGTCCTCCGCAATCACCGCTGGATTTCCGTGCGCCTCCGACTCTCTGGGCGACGTCCGTTAGCTTGGCTTGTAGCTAGCCTAGCAGACAGTGAAGCTCCCATGTCTCCCGACATCAAACTGACAAACCAGACCAACTTCTGACACCATGTTATAGTTCCACATGACCGGATGACTCGACACAATAAGGTGGATGTCCAGACTTGACTTTAACTGTACGAGCTGCTTCTTTATTAACAACGTCCCTGCTCTGGTTACACACACATTCAGCTACACTGGACTCCGGCTTCACATATCACTCTGCCTCAGTCACGTCATGACCTCACGACATAAATGTGCGGCACTATATACTACCGGATATATTTTTCTATGGTAGAAAAAGGTCTTGGTAAAAAATTTTACCATTTTTGACCACCGGAGAATAGATATAAGTGTTCAAAAATCCTTCAAAAATTTCACATTATGACACCAAGTCAGTGTAACAAATGGTATCAATGTCAATGTCAATGTCAACTTTATTTGTATAGCACATTTAAAACAGCCAGTGGCCTACCAAAGTGCTTTCCAGTAGAGAAACAGAAGCAATAAAAGGCAATAGCAGGCAATAAAAACAAAAGACATGTAACATATAAAAGACATAAAAAGCAACAACATAAAAAGTATGAAGAATAAGAGCTCCAAAAAGTCCTTATACTCCGCCAAAAGCTAAAGTGAACAAGTGCGTCTTCAGTTGGCTATTTGCAGTATGCACACTGAGGGGTAGCGCATTCCACAAAGTGGGAGCTGCGACCGCAAACGCTCGATCCCCTCTGGATTTTAAAAAGGATCGAGGCACGTCTAAGACCACTTGGTTAGTAGACCTAAGAGCTCTGGAGGGTTGGTGCAATTTAACAAGGTCAGACAGGTACTCCGGGGCCAGCCCATTCAGAGATTTAAAAACAAATAAAAGAATCTTAAAATCGATCCTGTACCTAACTGGGAGCCAGTGTAGAGAAGAGAGCACCGGGGTTATGTGCTCACGCGTCTTAGTGCCAGTTAGGAGGCGAGCAGCCGCATTCTGAATGAGCTGCAGGCGGTTGAGCTCAGACTGGTCAATGCCAAAATACAGTGAATTACAGTAATCTAAACGAGACGTAATAAAAGAATGGATTACTGTTTCAAGGTCTCTCTGGTTGAGATATGGTTTAATCTTAGCTAAAAGCCTTAATTGAAAGAAGCTGGACTTGACCACAGCACTGACCTGCTTGTCCAGTTTGAAAGCACCATCAATAATAAAACCAAGATTCCTGGCATGGGATTTTATATACGGTGCTAGCGGGCCAAGGGAGCTGGCAAGGACCTGAACCAGGTCAGGGCGGCCAAACAGGACAACCTCTGTTTTGTTTTCGTTTGATTTTAAAAAGTTTAGGTCCATCCATGTTTTCATGCAGTTCAGCACAGCCTGAAGAGAGTCTTTAGTAGGCGCCTTCAACGGCAAATACACCTGTACATCATCTGCAAAACAATGAAAAGGAATACCATGCTTCCTAAAGACCCCAGCAGCCATCCATGGACCCC
>OMLB01028666.1:19519-60439 GCA_900302555.1 Myripristis jacobus | reverse complement strand
GTCTTGTGAGCCATATGAACCTATTCAACCCTGCCAGTTCCATCGGTGGGTTTGTCATGGATTTGTCATTACAAATGCATATTGTGCAGCCGAGCTTTGTTCAAACCCACATTACATTCAAGTAGAGATCCCAGTGTTTCCAAAGAGACCAAATATGTCCTGCTGAATCACAGGGAAATGTGTATAAAATGTATTATATTTTCTATTTGATGTTATGGTGCTATCTAAGCAGTAGCTCATGGGGATCCATTTTAAGAATAAAGAAATAAAACAATGGCATCTTGGATTTGAATATTTCATTCAGTGTATGCATGATGTAGCCTCAGTGAAGCGTTGAAACCAGCAGATACAGAATATGTATGTGACATTGTCATACAATATGGCAAAAATTACCACTGAAGGGGAAGCTGAGTTAGAACTAGTCATATTATATGACTAATGTATAAAAATACAGTTTGTAGGCCTGCTGTTTTTTATTTGTTGTTGTACCAAGATATAAAGGAAATTGGAAATTCCAGCCACATTTTCCATGCTGAAAACAAAGATTTATTTGTAAAGCCAATGCGTATCTGCATGTAGCCCTCAGACACTGATGAAAGACATATGCTGGAGGAGGTCTTGAAATTCCCCCCTCTTCCAGTGTTACCTGACCACTCCATGCCCCTTGTTAGTGAATGAAACTGAGCCAGAATTCCATCTCAGTCGACTAAAACACAAGCCCCGGGCTACAAAACAACCATGACTCTTTGCTGATGCGCATGTGTACATGTTATTTTTTGTCATCATCTCTTGGTCTTCTCCTTTGCAGTGGCGGTCTCAAAGAGCATGATGTCATCATCTCCATCAACGGCCACAGGATCTCATCAGCGACAGATGTAAGCACTGCTATCAAGAGGGATTCCACGCTCAGAGTAGTCGTGCGCCGGGGAAATGAGGACGCTATCTTAACCATCGTTCCCATGGAAATTGACCCTTGATGCTTTCCCAAACACAACACGTGGGCTTGAGCTCACTTTTCCTCATCACCAGTGGACCTTATATGGGTATCGGAGGGGGTTTTAATGTCACGCCCTCTGGGATCCGTGGCAGTGGCCAGTGGTGCCATGCATCCAGGAGAATTCTGGCTTTGCCTTGAAAGAAAACAACTGTACAGATACTCTAAAGCAGAGCTGTACTTTCTCATCCATGTGCATTTACACTTTTATCCTTGTACGCTTCCATCAATGCTACTACTGTTTTCTCATGAACATAATGGCATATTGTTCTTACCTTCTTTGTTTTGTTTAATGTCTCTTTTTTTTCCTGCAATATGGGCTTGTGCCCAGTCAGGACTTCCATCACAATGTTTAACAATTTAGAGACTCTCTGGACAAATCTGATTTGTACGATTATTATTTTCTAAATTCCTTTTTTAAAGTACTGTAGTTTTGATGTTTTTGTTGATTATGTGTTCTGTACTGAGAAGAAAATAAACAGTTTACTTCCTTTTGTTTTGACACTGTGCTTGGTTTCTCATTTTCGTTCTGTTTCTGTTTCACTCTCTCACTCCCTCACACACACACACAGACACACACACACGTCCGCGCACACACTCAAACATACACACAGGCGTATACACATATGCATCACACATAAACACATGCACCCACACACAGATGTGCACTTACACACACACACATGTATACCCATGCACACACAGACACTCGCTGAAATTGCCGGCACCCACACTGACTTCACAATATTTTCTTTGTGAGCACAGTGTTTGCATAACCATTGCTCATACACATGCACTGACACACAAGGGGGACATAAAGCCAGTTGGGATCTGTTTTAGATTTGATTTTATTGCTTTCATACGGGCTTGATAGTGGTCTGGTGTGATTGCTGGGCTGGGGGCCTCCAGGCTGACCTCAGAGACAGGGGAGCGGGCCAAACAGAGATCTGACCAAGGATGGAGTGGCCACAGATGAGGAACTTGCATAAATACAATTAAAGCCTCAGTACAGAATGTTGTTCATCACATACATTTTGGAATGAAATGGAGACACTTTAAGATTAAACAGAAAAGCTTCTCTGACAGGTTATCCACTTTTTTTTTTAACCCATTACTCTCAATGGGCTTATGAAGTAAGCAGGTGATGTCATGTTATCCATTAGTTTTTTCAGTCTTCAAAGGTAAAAATGCTATATAGCTTCACCACTGGAATACATAAACATGAGATTGAGACTTTTTTTCTCAGGTGACTTTTTAACATGAATGTTTCATTCACTGCAAAGTTGTCAACAGTCTGCTGACACTTGCTGCATACAGTAAAATAAGACAGATTTATCAGTAGACATTTCTATTCTACTCTTCTATTATTTTCCATGCCAAAATATAATATGGCAGCCATATTATAGAAAAAGCTCTTGCCATCCTGCTGAATAGCTCTCACTGGCGTGTATTATCATTACACGTTTTTATATTTTGTCTACTTTTGCTAAAACATGATCACATATCTGTCATTTTTACATCAAGCTTCCAACTCAAAACTGAGCCAGATGTGACAAGTCCAAGTGCTGCCTAAGTGTTGCTGCCATCTGATGGTTCCCTGTTAATGCTGCAGTCTGTCTCTATTAACCCACAGGTAAACACAAGGTTTACTGTCACTCTAACCGCTCCAACTGCAAATGTCCCCAGCAGACGTTTTTGAAAAGTGTTGAAGACTTCAGTCTGCATTTCAAGCAATGACACATTTTCGTGACTAATTTGCTCCAAGACAGCAAAACATCCCACACAGGAACTTCAGAGAGCTTGTGCACTTTGTAGCACCGGGTCCAGCTGTGAGGACTGAAGTTTGACCATTAATGAAGTGAAGTCATGACTACCAGACTTCCAAGGCGTGAGCACAAACCATCAGTCATTCAGGGCATGACAGAATTACCTCACCACCCCTGAGCCTTGGTGTGGACTGACCATCTCCCTGTGACATGAAGACGCCAAAATATGTTTACTCTTCACACTGGCTGAAGATGGATTGCATCTGTTTCACGCTTCTCTTAGCAGAGATGCTGCATAATGATGAGAAGGGCGCTGACTACTTACTGGAAAGAAGAAAAGGAACAGCTGTCTGTGTTGCCATGACCTAATTAGGCCGAATCCTGATTTGAAAACCTTACAAAATGTTATATTGGTTTCATACTTTAATGTTGGTATCAAGGCATCAGATGAGATATAAACAGTCGCTTTATGCAACTTCTGAGTAGCTCAAGACCACATTTAAACCCTATGCCTACACAGTGGTAGAAAACTGTTAAAATTGCATGGTACGGTTATGACGCTTAGGTTTTTTGATATCTCCCATGGGAAATTACCAGTCCTTTGTTTCTAACTGGACACTAACCATTCTCAAAAAACTGTCCGCCTTGCCCCAACTGTATGAGGACTCTCAGGGTTTTAAGGAGAAGTTGTGATCTGTATCCAGGCTGTGTTTTGGCCATTTCAGTGTTGATACAGTTGGGACTACTTTGCCCTGCAGACCAGAGCTGTTTATAATGCAACATTCACTCATTTGACACCATCTGCAGCCCAGACTTGTGCCAAGACTCATTTGTGATTCAAAATGGTTTGTTTCCAACATGCTGCAGGTCTGTGGACATTCAGTCCATAAAAAACAGTATTATGTTCTGCTGTTTCAACTTTTGACTTATGTGGTTGTAGCTGAAGGCCTATGGGCTACTAAATGATTGGAGGCAGAGGGGGTGTGCAAACCAGACATTCTCCATTGTTTTTAGATTTACATTTTTAGACTTGGAAATTTGTACATGCACGCTTCAAGGTGAATATAAGAGGATATGGAGTCTTGTACTGCTACTATCCAACGCCCCACACTGCAAAATCAAGCTATTTCCATAATTAGTTAGTGCACAGGGAAGGGAGCGAGGAGAGGATGGTAGTACAATCTTGAACGCTGCCTTTGGCTCAACTTCAAGTTGATCAGAACTAATGCGGTCCTCTAGCGCCCCCTATCGTCTATTTTGGTCTCATTTTTCATCCAATCATCGTCACGTTTGCTGGCACAACCACTCGAAATCTCGCAGCACCGGAAAACCTCCCCGTCGCTGATTGGCCAGCTGTCGTCTTGCGGCGAACGAAAGGTCTTGGCAAGGAACGAAGAGGGAGGGGAGATTTTAATGGCCGTCAGTGGCACTACAAAATGCAAAAAAGTCTGGATTATAAACAGTATTTGGACTATACTATCCGCGGGTGCGTGTAGACCATTTTCCTTTGTTTCCCGGCATTGTTTTTACGGCATATTGGGGTTAGTGGTGTGTTTCTAGGGCTGTTTTTGAGAGCATTGAGCGGACTTTACCCGCTTGGTTTGTGCGCGAGTGGCTGATAAGGCCTAGCCGGCTGGCTGGAGAGCGAGCGGTTGTTCATCGGAGTTGAAAGGTAAGATGAAATGTTGCTGTTCTTTTGCACTTAAATTGCATTTAGATTTTTTATTTTTACAATTTACGTCCGACCATTGTAATAGATATTCGTCGAGTGTGATCGTATTTTTTACACAAGGCTAGTTCCGGCTTTCAGTCTAATCAAATGTGGAATGTAAACATAAGACTAACGTTAGCTGTAGCTTAGCATTGTCGTAGCTAGCGGCTAATGGCTAACTTTACAGTAACTTTACAGACGGGACCAGGCCTAGCTGTTAGGTAACTTAGCTAGCTAGCGTTATGCTATGTTGGCTAATGTTGACTTTAGACGTAGCGTAATGTTTTCTACTGAAAACAACTCGTCATCATACCGAGGTTTAGCTTGTCAACCCTATCTTTCCTAGCTGTCGCTGCAGTTTGAATGCGTATGTTATCTGACGGCTACACTAACAGGAGCACTAAGCTAGCTGTGCTAATGTGGGGAACTAATTTCAGCTGGTTAACGTTAACAATTAATCTGTCCACTTAAAGCTAGTCGGATCTTAGAGAACTAAACCCTTATACCTTTTTGAATTACCATGGTGGTAAATGATGGATTGTTGGTTAATTTTCCCCATCACACTCAGATCCTTATGAAGTTGTCCTTTGAACGCCGTTTGAAACAATTTTAAGTTTTGTTTGTCTTTCTGTTCCTTGTGGTGATATGTAGTTCATTTACAAGTCTCCTGTTTTGTCCACAGGGAATATGTAACATAAAGCAACCAACATGACATCTAGATTTGGCAAAACATACAACCGCAAGGGAGGAGAGGCTAATTCTAAATTTGAAGAGGTCTTCTCAAATAAAAAGCCCACTCTGACCACCAAATGGGGAGAGACCACCTACAAGGCTCAACTGGGTGCCAAAAGGCCTCTCCTGAAACCTGAAGTTCCTGAACTTCCCAAGAGACCCAGGCTTGAGGACAGTGATAGTGACGAAGACCCGTTTGGGTTTGACAGCGACGATGAGTCCAAGACTGTAACCTCTCACAGCGTGTCCCAGTTTAAAGCAGATGAGGGAGACGTTACGAAGACGCCCTCGGTCCAGAGCAGCGAGACCACCACTCTTGTGGCCTCTACACAGGGTGCTACAGGCTCAACAGTGAGATTCACGAGTAAGTATACACAACTAATTAAAATCAAACAAGAATTCTGAATACGAGTGTATCAGTGCTTCTCTATGCTATCCTTGTGAAATGAGCATGGCAGGACCTTTGCTACTTGTGACTGGCTCTGTATAGATGTACTTGGAATTCAGCAGCACTGCCAAAGCTTAAGCTGATTATATGTGAAATGGATGTAAAATATCAGTGATGACTTTATGTCATGTATTTGGCCAGTAAATATTAGAGATTACCAACATAAATTGAGAAGTTGGAGATGTTGTTGTAGTGAGTGATACTTACATCTTGAATAGATAAGCTGGACCAACTCCCTTGTGTGCTTATTACCAGAGGATGGATGAAGCCTTGCTCTCAGCTGATCTCTTTCCTAATTGTTTCTGACAGACTGACTAAATATAAATCAGCCTTTACAGTTGCTGCAGTAATTTTAAGACGCCCTTTCTCTGGTTTCATGTGACAAAACGTAATTGACACAGCTGTCATTTTGTAGTTTATATTTGTTTGTCTTTTTGTTGAGACCCTGGCTGTTCATTTATTTAGTGTCAGCTATTTGATATGATCACATACATTGTTTTTTCTCTTTTCACAGGCAAGCAAACATCTGAGGACAAGGTTGTAAAGAATAGTCAGCCTTCATGCAGAAGCACATCAGATAGCAGCCAGAAACCTGCAGCCGTGTCCTCCTTTTCAAAGACAGTCTCTTCTGATGTTTGCAACTCAGTAGGGACTCAGTGGTCCATATCCTCTTCCCACAGTTTAGATTATACTGATGCACCAGCAGGTAGCAGAGACTCCCAGATGGATGGACTTCCCTCAGAAGGGCAGAAAAGTACAGAGCAGGAGCCTCCTGTAGAGCCTCCAGTGGACAACATTCCCCCTTCCCCTTTCACCCTCAGGGCCTCCAACTGTAAGACGTACCGGCGACCCAACCGAAAAACCTCCTCTGAATCTGCAGAAAACAACAGTAGCAGCAGCAGTAAGCCCCCTGACACAGCGAGTGCCGAAGTGAAACCCAACAGTGTCTTTGCCGCTAGCGCAAGCAATACTTCTGCCAATGCCAACACAGCAGCCAAGCCGGCAGCAGCAGCAGGCAGGGGCAGGGGGAGGGTACGGGACTACACAGTACTGCACCCGTCTTGTCTGTCAGTGTGCAACGTTACCATCCAGGACTCCATCGAGCGCAGCATAGATGAGCTTGTCACCCCGGCTGCCCCTTCTGACCTGGGAGAGGCAGGCCAGATGAAGAAGAAGTCGGACGTTCCACCACCCAAACCCACCAGGTAAGCTACCCAATGTTTTTTTGTCTTAATGACCTCTGTCACATTATAGAAACGACAACAAACCGGACATAATCATATGAATTAGTGGTATCTAAAATGATTGTCATCGTCTCATTGTAACTGACTGATTTCACAGCAAGTTGAAGAATCAATTCTAAAAATTTAAATTTGTACATGTTCCTGGTCATCTCCTTGGAGACACAATCCTTTATTTGTTTGAAGTGTGCCTCACATTTTTGTAGCTAAGCCCTTTTTATTTGATTTTGTTTGTGGGGAACTGTTTCTGTTTCTCAATCTTTTTTTGCATTGTGCCTCCTCCTCCCAACTGTTTTGTGAATTTCTTTCAAGCTGTTCTCTGTGTCTTGTGTTTTGCAATACTGTGGATTCCTACATCTACATCAAATAGTTTTCTGTCATAAGTTCAGCTCAGTCAGGTTCCTTCACTTCTCTTTTCTCTGCACCAGTCTCCAACCCTTTGCACAGTTTTAGTTAAGGTTTTGGTTTAAAACAAAATAAATAAGAAGAAAGTCAAGGCAGTTTTCTCTGTGTGTTTCCCCCCAGGTTCAGACCAACCCAGACAAAGACCAAGAAGGAGACCAAGCTGGAGTTCTTTGGCTTTGAAGACAAAGAGGACCAGGAGGGTGAGGAAGGGTCAGAGGGCAGCATGGCAGGCAGCAGCAGCTATAAGATTAAGTACTTTGGCTTTGATGACCTGAGCGAGAGCGACAGTGATGATGAGAGCTCCCAGGCCAAAGAAAAGAAGAAGACCAAGACGGCAGCTGCAGCCTTGGCTGCTCTGAGCTCCAGTGTGGACAGCCCTCATACCAGTGACTCTCAGGACAGCCAGGCTAGCAGCAATCCAGGTAGGCTGACCACTATGCTATGGAGAGGTAATAAACTGACTCAATCTTAAAGGGATATCTCACACATTTTGGAAAAAATATTATTTCACTTAACCCCAAGTAGTTTGTGGAGCAGTAGTAATGCTAGCCTCCTCTTGCTGTGCTAGATACTTACTGGATGGCCTCAATGCTAACTGCTAGCCTCTTGTCATTGGATAGATATCCCCCAGTTAGCATTCATTAAAAATAATTACCTAAATCCACTCAGACAAGGTTTAACAGCACTTATACAAGCACCACTATCTGTGAAGAAAATGCACAGAGAGTACTAGATAACATTTCTTTTTAAATTGCTGTTAATTCTACTGTGATTATCCAATATGGTGTGCTGGCTCAGATAAATTGAAAATAAGAGTTCCACTTTGGGTGTTCAACCTTAAAAATAAAAGCTCAGAATTTTGAACAATCAGAAATACAGTCTTAAATGAATTTGTATTTAATCATTAAACCCTATAATGGCATACAAAGTGAGAATTAACACTAAAAACAGTCTTGTCCATTCACATACTGATGCTAGTTCCTTGCTGTCCACAATCTGGCCTCTCCAACAGATGCTTTTGAGTTCGCTGATGACTCCAGCCCGGGGGCCACTGAGGGACAGAAGGGATGCTCAGGGAGGCCAAGTGACAAATCCAAGGACATTGGCACTGGACCCAAAAAGATCTTCAGTGGACCCAAAAAGGTCTGGGACCTTGTTTGCTTTTGTGTTTGTGTCTCTCTGCATGCCTTCACTGCAAGCCAGTTTTTGTCCTTTATTTGGCATTAGCAATTTATTTAAGTAACTGCTAGTTAGGCTGTTTTCCAGTTACCCAGACTGGGGTATTGACCAAGCAGTGGTCTCTAATGATTACCTTTTGGTCATGCTGATATCTGTCTGTATGACTAACTCTTGATTTGTGTTTTTTTTACATGTATTGTCTCCATTTGCAGACAGTACTCTGCTTTAGCTGGGTAGTCTTGTGCAGTGGCTTTGGGTTGTTTGTGATCTGCCCCCCTAAATCTCTGTATTTACTGTTTTTATATCATCTGACAGAAGTTTGTACAAGGTCTTCATGTTGTATAATTAAGTTACACAAAGTGGCATTTTTAGGAAATGTTTTGTTTTTTCCTGTTGTGGCACTGTTATACTCCTCCACACTGGGGCTGCTTTTGTTTCAGCTGCTCATTGAAGCACTCTATGGAATATTTGTGTTCATTTCATAGTGCTAATTCACAGCAGTAGTTTGAAGCTTTGTGTGGGACTGATTTGTTCAGGTCTTTTACCTTTTACTGGAAGTCCAACATTTCCCTTTATAATATTTTTGTAGATGTGGGGGCGATACAAATTTGGGTTTTGCAACCAGGGATTGGTTGGTTCTTAATCAATGGACTTACAAGATGTGTAGCAATGAATGTAATTTTTCAATCGAGGTGGTGTGTGTGTGTGTGTGTGTGTGTGTAAGAATACTCTGAGGTCATATGAGGCTGCTGAATCCAAAAGGCTTCACATCTGTTGCTGTGTCCTCCTTTCTGTTTAGCATTAGCAAACTGACTCTATTAAAATGGTTTCTGCATTTCAGTCCCCTGCTAAAGCTGTGTACAATGCTCGCCACTGGAACCAACCTGAACCAGAAGAGATGCCTCCGCCTCCCCTGTCTCGATCTCACACTGCACCGGTAAGATATGGCTGTTGTACTGGTGAGCATTTCCATACAGAGAAAGTTACCTCACTTCTATTTTTGGTCATGCTGTGATGTAGACTGGTCGCAGGCCTTCAGTGTTTTTCAGAAAACTCTACAAACGCACTGAACTGGATGACTTTCCAGTTGGTGTCCATGGATTTTTCATGTTGCAGTGTTCATGGCAAATTTTCAGCACTCTGGACAGTGCCATTTGACAGTGTAGCATGGATGAATTTGTGTACTGTAAGGCACATGTTTGCGTTTCTGATTTGAAACATCATGTTTGCATTTGCTTTGCAGATAAATGTCCTGACACTAATGCTAAGCTAATGCTAATAGTCTGGCCACCCATTCACATACTGATATCTGTTCCACGCAGTTCACAGTCCTGTATACTGTTTGTTTCTTTACAATAGGCAACAGTTTTGTGTTCTTTGTGTCCATATGGCGCCTTATTCAAGCTGGCCTAATGTGCTCTGTCCATGTCTAATTTTCTCATAAAAAAAAAAACTAAGCTAATCAGTGTCTGGCAACTGGGATTTGAAAGTTGTTGTTTTGCGCTACCTTATCTGACATCCACGTTAACCGCACATATTAAAGACTTGAGTGCCTAAGTGATTATTCAGCTGTGCTAAATCTCCCAGACACGTCATTAAACAGATTTTGTTACTTCTGTATGAACACCGCTCCTCTGCCTCTTCCTCCTCAGGCCAGTTTGTCAAGCGGCAGTAAGGACAGCAACTCCCACAAAGACGATGGCCTGTTCAAAGCCCCCCCACCACCGCCCAAAGTCATTAAGTCAGAGACCATCCCCACGCGACCCAACCAGGATATCGTCACAGCACTGAAATGCAGGAAGGAGCACAAGGAAGTGAGTCTCGGGCATGCTGTGAGCTGTGGTGTTTACAGACACTCTATCATAGCACTGCTGCTGGGCAGTGAGGGGGTGGAGGGGCAGTTCAGTTTCATGCAACAACATCTATGTGTAGTTTTCAACACATTTGTTTGCAAGCTGTTATGAATTGATTTCCCCTCCCCTGCCCTGCCATGCTGCTGTTATCCATTCAGGTTTTAAAGAGTTAGCTTTCATTGGAACATGGTGTCAAGCTTGCCATTGTTAATTTGAAACCCAGTATGCAGTTGGAGGTAGCAGTGAGGAGAGTTGCTTTTCATCTAAGCCCTCCTACAGCTTGTGTCATTTACAGATGGGACTTTTGGCTGCAGATCAAGCAGTTAGCCACATATGGCAGCAGATTAGCTGTTGCTACATACACTCATGTTATCTTAACCTCAGGTCCTGCCCTATGGCATTGTGGGTCCACACACAGCAGGGCTGTTGACATGGACACACATGCCGTGTCACCACTGATCTGGCCTTTACTTCCTAGGCTGAGCTGTTATTGATGAGGTAGTGTTAGCACAGTCAGCCAGTGGTACTAATGGAGCCAATGGAGTGGAATCAGTCAAAGTATTTCTCTCACTGTGCGTGTGTACGCGTGCTGGGTGTGTCTCTGGACACACTTAATGCAGTTATACATGATTAACCTCATTCCTCTTTTTCCAGCTATACACCGTGGTACAGCATGTGAAGCATTTCAATGATGTGGTGGAGTTTGGGGAGAACCAGGAGTTCACAGATGACTTTGAGTATCTGGAGACAGGGCTGAAGAGCAGCCAGCCACTCAACACAAGATGCCTTAGGTAAGAGGAACAAACTACTTAGTACTGCCTTCCTGGTGGCTTCAACAGAACAGGATTAAGCACATACCAACTTTGGTCTGACTTTTTTTTTTTTTTTTGGTAGAGGTTTAATTAAATAGATCAGCCAATGCAAACACAAAGCACCACCTCAATTAACATTAATTCTTGGTACTAGTGTTGTCTTATTAGAAAGCAGCTACACGATCAAATGCTTTGCTTAATCAAAATAGGCTTTGAAGATTGTGTAATTTGCAAACAAAGGAAAATTATAATGATAAAATAGTGAAAAATAAAATGAAGAAATTGTCCTCAGATGTCATGCTTTGCTGTGTTGGTTTGCATATTAGTGTCAAGCCAACCAGAATAACACAAATATCAAAGATGCCTTTTGGTAATAATTTCAGCATAAATTGGTATATTGCAAATGTGTCTCGGGTATTTGATTAATATAAAGTAATGAAATGAATGTTGAAGTGAACTCTAGTGAAGGAAAATGTCACTGTTTTTATATTAATATTACTTAATTATTCAATTACTAAAGGTAACTGCAAAAAAAATTACGCTTTTACTGTGAAAGCAGACTTATCTCACTTTTGACACTATTCTAGTTGGCTTGAGGAAGATGCCTTGCCTCTCCTCCACACCCAGCAAAGTACAGCTCATTACAGCATTTGTATCTGGACCGCTCCCTCTGCTGATCCATGTGAGAGTATTTGGGAGTTGGATTGGCACCGATTCCAGTACTACAGATAGTACACCTCTATTTTTTGCCATCCACTCTCCACTCTCTTTCCCTTTCTCTGAATCCATCTCCCATCTTTTGTTTTAATGTGGCTTTTCTCTGCTGTCCGATCAAAGCAGATAGGCTGTTTAAAAAATACTGCTGCCTTAATGTGAAAAAGGGATCTGCTCAGGAGAGGCCACCTTTATTTCTGTACTTCATTTGAAATAGCTTTAGCATAACGTTTAACAGCCAAGACAGTGGGGAATCTAGCCTGCTCAAGGGTATTTTCAATCTTTAGACAGGCAGAGAGAGGAGACAGTAAAGGTGTAGTAGAATCACAATACAAAAAATAGCCGTGCATCATTGGACAGCGACATTGTCATTGGATATTTACAATGCTCTGTCAGTGTTGCCATTTTTCTTTGTTTCTTTTTTTGTCAAATGGCAATGTAAAGCTTTTTTTTTTAATGTGTATTATTGAACATTTCGCTTTTGTGTAGGCAATTGCCAAAACAAAATTGCTGAATAAGACACCTTAAGAAAAAACAAAATGTATCTCACTAAAATATGGCAAGGCTAGTTTAGCATTGCCATATGTGGCAAGTCTTTTTGATCAGTTACAGGCACAAAACATTGGTTTGAAAATTGGAATGAAATTGGACCATTTCATGGAGAACCTCTCCCCCATGCCTGACGAACATTTGTTCCCTCCCTCAGGCTGTGGCTTCCTACAAGGCTAGAAGTCTTCCATAACTATAAATATTTTTAGCAATGAGAGAACATCACTGAATTGTCTTTGTGTGAAGATATAATCACTGCAGTTAGCGAAACACTAACTAATTTAGAAGAGAATCGTGTATGCTATCTGCATGTCTCCAAAGCTTTACTTACTTAGCTTTAGATTTGTTAGCTAGCCAAGTAACAGGATGACCATGTGGTGCAGTTTGCTCATCACCTGCAGTCATCTCATTGCAGAAAGACCCGTGCCAACTATTGGCAACCTTGTAAGATGGTGGTGCCTGGGCAGCTTTACTGAAGGAACTAAAGTCCCTCAGGCTCCCTGTTCCCCATGTCTTCAATAATTGGAGTCTGATGATGTTAAAACTTTAGGTATCTAACAACCCTATTTCCGAAAAGACAGAAGACCGAAAAGTTGCAGACAAAAATTTTCTATTTACTTTGAAACACTGTCTATTTTTCCCCCCTCTCCTCTGTCCCTCCCTCTCTCACTGCCCCAGTATAATCAGCCTGGCCACACGGTGTGCCATGCCCAGTTTCAGGATGCACCTGCGGGCCAGGGGGAAGGTGGCGCAGGTCTTCAAGATGATCAGTGATGCTCCACAGCACCCGGTTAGTAAAACTTTCCTCTGTTCTATCCTTCTTGTAAGTGTTAGAAGCCTTGAAAGGTATGGCATGCAGTTTCAGAGGTCTTTTTATAATGTAGCTTTGTCTTGGTCGGTCGGTGAGTGATTTTGTTGGTTTCATTGCTTCTAACAGAAAGAAAGAAAGAAAGTTTTAGTCACCCTTGATACACTTGTCCTAGCCAAGGTTTTCCCTGCCGGTCGGGGTGATTCAAACCATTGATCATCAGGTCACAAGCCCGCCCATGAATGTTCTAGGCCACCTGTGGCTCTTTGTAAAGACCATTACTGTGTCTCTCGTTCTCTCAGAATCTCGCTCTGTGCACGGCTGCCCTGATGTACATTTTGAGCCGGGATCGTCTCAACATGGACTTGGACAGGGCCTGTCTGGAGCTAATGATCAAGCTGCTGGAGCTGGAGCAGGACCACTCAGCCCACCAAGATCAGCTTACCGCTAAAGAGGTGGCAAAGGTCAAAGAGAAGATCAGGAAACTGTGTGAGACAGTGCACAACAAGCACCTTGACCTGGAAAACATCACGGTATGTTGTGTCAAATGAGTTTCACTTCTGGGCACATTTTTATTTCATTAGGAGTGCCTGTCCTTAACAAGCAGACCTGATAAATATCAAGGTAGCTTTTGTAGTAAATGTGTTGCTATTTTTCTCTTGGTGAACATTCAGTATCAGCCTAATTTGGCCTCACATAGGCAGCACTCTCCCTGTTTCCATCTTTCTTTACTAAGCTGTGTGAGAGAGTATAAGAAGCACCTGAAACCAGAGGACAGGATGTTCTGTCATCTTTGAAAAAAACGGCTGCATGTAGATGTACTCATCCTTGTATCTGAAAAACATCACTTTGTCAGATAAAACAAAATTACTACTATGCATTTATTCAGTACAGTGCACTAAGTTGGAGATGTCATGTGATACATATCAGTATAAAGGGCTGAAGAATCAATAGTAATCTGTTTTTTGTTTTTTTTTTGCAAAGCTATAACCTATATCTGTTCATATGGTGTTTGTTGTACCTTACCTCTGTACTAGGTCTTGCGCTTTTTTTAATACAGGTCTCGATTGCATAGTGTGAGTTGTTGCTTCCCGTTGTCATGACAGTTCTGACATTTTTGGCTTAGTAGCTGAGTTTGTGGTAAATCTACTAAATTACCAACAAACAGGTGGTGTTTAAGTCTTTTTTTTTCCAAAGCCAAATCATCCTTTTTTGTTATAAACAACCTCCTCCACATTTTGGCTTGCATCCTTTGCTCCTCTGCTCTTCTTGCTAAGTCTATTTTCTCATTCTGACTGTTGCACACCGCTTCTCTAGCTCCTGATTGGTTAGGAACTGTTGGGGAGGCTTCTAATTAAGTCGGCATCAGCTGTGCATGTGGACAGTGCACTCACACTGCCAAGTGAGATTCTGCAGCAACTATAGATCACTTTCAAAGTTTATTTAACTAGTGGTGCGTGACACAGAGGTATAATTAAAAACTGTGCAGGACTTAGCATCTAATGCTGTCCGTCTAAGAGATGGCTGATGATGATGTTGTTTCTGTTGCAGACGGGCCACCTGGCCATGGAGACTTTGCTGTCTCTGACCTCCAAGAGAGCTGGGGATTGGTTCAAAGAGGAACTACGACTACTGGGAGGCTTGGACCACATTGTAGACAAAGGTAGGTCTGTGGGACGGACATCGTGCTCATGTTGCAGTGCACATGTAGGCGTTGTCTGCACAATTGCATGAGTTTGTGGGCAGCAATCTCATTTTCCAGGGTTGTATGTGTCACACAACGCTGGAAAATTCTTAATACCAGGGGGGAAAATGTTGCAATTTTGATATTGAAACAATGTGTCTGCACTATAAAGAAGTGCCTGTGCACCAGTTTTGCCTGGATGATTTTGATTTCTACTCCATTTAAAGACGTTACAGGCCAGTTGTGCCTCAGATGCTAGGCAAGAATGGCAAAGCAATGGTATGTTTACTCAGCTGTCCGATGTGCTCACAAAAATGTTTGTTTCCATTGGCTGACAGATTGCACTCAATTTATGAGGCTTTTCTACACACTTTCTGCTACAAAATAAGCAACACTCCTGGGGACTCAAAGGCTCATGTAGTAACAGGTAGAATAACAGAAGGGCAAATACACTTGAACTAACCAGATGAACCAGAGCGTGCCAGAGCGTGCTTACCTAGCAGTAAATTTGTTGGCTAACGTTAGTTATAATGCTCAACTAGTAAAGCCGAGGCTAAGCATAGGCACCTTAGTTACACGCCTACAATGGTTAATTGCAGCTAACAAGGGCAGCGTCAGGAGAGGTAAATAGGCTATTTGGACAAATATTTGCCAAATGGCCCTGTTGAGATGAAGAAAGGTTTTGCCTTGCTTATTCTTTTGGGCCTTATTACATGCTTTGATGTGGGAGTATTCCCCCTTGCTGAAAACCCAAGATGGAGTTTCTGGAGAAAATGATCCAATTACTTGACAAGGTGTTTCTCCACAAAGGATTACTGCGTCTTTTCAAACCTTGGCAGGCTTTAGTAAATCTCACGAGGTAACGAAACAACAGATCTAAAGAGAAATTATAAATTTAATTTTCCTGTGGTTTAAATAAACTCTTGGGCTGCATAGTAACCATGCACCTCTGTGTCTATGTGTGTGGTCTCATAGTGAAAGAGTGTGTGCAGAACCTGAGCCAAGAGGATGACAAGGAGAACCTGGTTGCCTCCTTGTGGGGGGCTGAGAGATGTCTGAGAGTGCTTGAGAGTGTAAGTACTATCCTGTCAAGTTTGGTTTCCTCTGTCTGCAAAGTCATACAGGAGCGACACTCAAGGACAAGGGTAATTGAGCACGGGCAAAATGAATTGGATGATGGCTTTTACCCTTATCTGAAGAGAGGCTTTGTTTTAAATGTTGAATATCTCCTGCAACCATTTCTCTTGCATGCCAATGATCAGATGGATCTGAACTCTTCATTTCCTGTTTCTTCGCTTCCTTCTCTCACATTCTCTCGTTGCATGATATTGGGAAAATGAGCAAAGAGTTATAATAATGCAGGATTTGCGGTGGCAATATAAAATCCAATGATAAATAATTTAGCAGCTGTGGGGTAGGAGTAACGATGGTCCAAAGTCTGGTTACAGCACCTAGACTAACAGTCTGAGTGTTCTCGTCTGGCATAAGGCATTGCAGACATGTTACCGTACTGTACAGTGTAGATGTGCACTAAATTTGACGGCTGCTATCACAGCTGCTGTCCTTTGCAAACTGTTCATCATGAAAAATCAAGTTGCCATACAATGAAAATACAATATATCATGCAGCCCTGCTGTTCTTTTCTTATGTGTTCCTTGTCATCCATATTTTTCTCCTTCTGCCATTAGGTGACAGTGCAGAACCCAGAGAACCAGAGTTACCTGATTGCCTACAAAGACTCACAACTCATCGTCTCCTCTGCTAGGTAAGAACAAGATACCATTACATACCCCTGGCTCATACAAAGCCATTGATGAACATAGAAATTATCTTTACTCAGCTTTAGAGCTGCAACTAATGATTATTTTCTTGATAAAATCAGTAAGTTGTTCGGTCCATGAAATGAACATGGCGATGATCTCATGTCTTGTTTTATCCAAACCAGCAATGCACAACCCAAAAACATTTACAGTAACGGAGAACTAAAGAAACCAGAAAATCTTAAAATTTTAGAAGCTTGAATCAGAGAATTTGGGAATTTTCCTCTTAAAAATGAGTCTGTACGATTATTCAATTATCAAAATAAATGCTGAATAATGTAGTAGGTGGCACCTAATCAATTATTCGACTAACTGTTGCAGCTGTACTCAGATTAATGTATCACTATTGTATTCATTCCATTAAATAGTGTCCTCAAGGGCATTATGTTCTTTGAAAAATGAATTACCAACCCATGTCCACCCAATAGGAAAAAAACATACTCAAATCAGAACATATAGGAATAAATTAGTAACAAAAACAACATAGTGTAACATTAGTACCTAGCGCCTTGGGCACCAGAAGACTTGTCATGGTAATCTGCTTACTGGGAATTATCAACACAGTTTGACTAAGTTTTCATCACTCATTTTGCTTGTTGGAGCCTTTCCTTCTGTGAAAACACAAAAACAAACATGCTGTCTACTGTCCTTTTAGATGGGGCAAGTAACACCATTTGCAGAAAAATACAGTATTTAACAAAAAAAAATATAACAAATAGTGTATATCTCCTAAACATGGGTGGAGGATGCTGCTCTATGTTTATGTAATTATTTTTGTATATGTGGCTAGTAAATGCTGCCTTGCAGTCATCACATTCCAGTGGGGCTATGTGATTTGATGGTATATATCAGGGGAAGAAAGAAAAATCAAATCTGAGATTTTCGACTATTGTTTTCATTGCTGTTATCACAAAAGCCTCTTCACAGCAGTATTTTACATCACTGAGTCGGAGTGCCTAGTTGTCCTAAATATATAATTACTACATGTGGGCTCAAATAACAAACACAGAACTGCTCAACACAGCCAGGAGAGGATGAGGGACTTGTACGTAAAGGGGTGTAGTTCTGTTGTTTGGATGTAGTTTTGATTGAAAAAAAATCTGACATCGACCAGAAAACGGTACTTTGGAGAGTATGCTGCTGACCGGTTCCCACGTTACACTCCAACACAGCAAACCACCTCTACCTCTTACTGAAGAACAATGAGAGGCAGAACAGGGAGCACCAAAAGATGCAAGCTGCATGGAAGGCAAATGTTGAAAGCAAAAGCAAATCTCATTTCTGTTCAGTGTCACTTCCAAATAAAAGGAGAAAAGAAAAAGTGCCTTTCATTTGTATTTATCGTTACACTTTATTTCACAGAATTATCAGCCTTTCTTTACACTGTCTGGATTTTTACAGCCAGCATGCAGCCCTTGATTAATATTCCTGTATTGGTGGGCACACAGCAAGTGTCAGGGTTGTGTCAAATGAAGCTTTTTGCCCTCTTTTCGCCTGTAAGCAAAGCCTCATCTGATGACTTTGATAATCTAATCCCTGTTCTGTCTTGGTCAATTATGCTCTCTTTTCATGTTCTCTCGCATCTCCCTTTTTCTTGGTCCATGTCTCTTATCTCTCCATCTACTCTTCGTCATTCATTCTACACTGTTTTTCTGCTTTTTTTCTCACCCAAGGCCGTGTTTCCTCTGTGTTCCTCCGCCTCTTCTGCCATTTGATTCACCTTGCTCTCTACCTCTCACCATCTCTCTTTCTTGTTTTTGCCAGAGGTTTGCGGTACTGTGAGGATATGATCCAGCGCTACAGTAGGGCGTTGAACAACACTTCCCTGTCATCCTCGGGTGCAGCGCTGCCCCACTGCAGCTTCAGTAACGTGGGCAAGGCTGTAGAGGACTGCATGAGGGCTGTTATTGGCGTACTGCTTAACCTCACCCATGATAACGGTATGGTCACAATTAATTATTACTCGTAGGATCCTGTTGAACCCAGTATCTCTTAACATAATAAGTTATCTCTTTTTTTTTTGCATTTTCGTGAGGTTGTCCCCTAATTGGAGGACCCAGGTCTCATTCCCCATGCAAAAATGCCTGTTTAAGTTTATTGAGCAAAGTACCTCACACATACTTGATTCAGGGCCACTGCACTAGTTGGCTGATGCTGTGTACCAGCAAGGTAAAAGAGTTTGGGTTTAAAAAAAAATCTTGTGGGTGAACTTGAGGGGAGTTGCGGGCAGTAAATGAAGAGACTAGTAATATATTTTCAATTTGAGTATATATGCAAATCTGCTGCAATATCCTACTAGTAGCAATACTTTGATTACTTATTATGACTAATTAATTTCTATTTCATTATACACGAAGCAGAGCTAACAGTCTGCTCTGCAGTTAATGGCCTGGCATGCCAGCCACAGTTTAGAGCAACAAAGTAGAACGGCTGGATAAGTGTTAATAATCACACCAAGCTTTGACAGTTGTTATTTCACTTTTTGTAAAGTTTCCATAGTCATATTAAAAGAGCATCTTATCTAATTATTCTGTAAATCATACAGCACATTCTGTGTTTCAACAATTGAGTCCCAAAGAAAAACAAATACATATGGTACAGCGTTATTGTAAGCCTGCTAATAAGCTGGGTCCAGGTTCAGGACAGGGTCAGATGATGTGCTTAGATCAGCATTGATTTATGTTGACTAATAGTTCGAGATTTGAATAATATTATTATTTTTGGTCTGCAGAGTGGGGAAGCACCAAGACAGGTGAGCAGGAAGAGCTGATAGTAACAGCTCTGAATTGTGTCCTTCGGGTGCCACGCTACATCCCCCAGGAGCAGCGATTTGATGTGCGCGTACTGGTAAGGACCTCAAAAAAACAACAACAACAAAAAAACAGCCAGGGGGTGCTGTGTGACAGGCAGCAAAATGGAGACGATATCCTAATAGCATATGCTTTTGCTCTGTGGGTGTGCTTGTCTGCCTTTGTATGTGCAACTGTGTGTGTGTGTGTTTGTCATGTGTCCCCTGTTCTCTACACCAGGGCCTGGGCCTGCTAATTAATCTTGTGGAGTACAGTGCCAGGAACCGCCACTGTCTGGTGGACATGGACTACAATGCCATAGATACCTGCCTGGAAGACAGCCTGATCCAACCTGCTGACCCAACACAAGCAGGGACAGACGGAGAGTCGGCGCCATCCTGCCCAACCGAGACCAAGGGAGACGGAGCTGATAAGCCCAAGTCCTCTGGCGCCCTGGCTGCCCTGGTGAAGGTGGGACCTGTGCCAGCTCTCATTAATGAATATTTTAACAAAGATTGATGGCAGAGAGTTTTTTGGGGGTGTGGTGGGTTAGAGGTGGATAGTATATCAATATTTTGTTATGAAACTAGCGATCATCTAGAATTTTGTTTTAATATCTTGAGATGACATTAGTCTTGTCATTTTCATGGCTTAAAAAGCTGCATCACAGTAAACGGATGCAGTTTTCTGAAGTTATTAGGCCGTTCTAGCTGTGCTTTTATCTGCCATGGATGTATCCTGTCAAAGATATTGTGGTAGTTAGTTCTGTCCATGTTTTCCAGCACTTGTTAGGATGAAGCAGTTGGGGATGAGAATTCACAATGATACATGTACTAAGACTTACATTTCTGTATTTCTGTGGACCTAACTGAACAGTTGAACTAGTGCTTTAAAAGTGCTATGGCAAATGAATGAATATGGATAATAGCTGCATTGTTAAATAAGTTTTTTGTTTGTATTATTGATATAAACTCTAATCGAACCAGCTCCTTAGATGGATAGTGCGCACACATTTCTGACAGCATGAAAAGGACTGTGCTACTGAAAGCTGTAGTGATTAAGATTGAAATTTTGCCTTTGCCTGTGAGGAATTTTTGACTACTTGGTTTCTGACCTCACCAGCAACAACTCTTGGGCTGCCTTGTTTATTGACTCATGTTCCTTTACTCCCTTTGAATTGCAAAAAAAGCCACTATATTAGGCGCAAATATATTGTGAAGGGGACAACGTAACATTTATCTGTGTTTCTCCACATCCTAGCTCTTCCTGGAGAGAGAGCGGGCCGCCATCCTGGCTGAGGCTAAGACTGACGATCTCATCAGCGAGGCGCCAAAGCCGGCACTGGACCAGAGTGGTGAGTGGCAGGAGACATCAGGAGAGATCCAGTGGGTGGCTTCCGAAACCAATGACAGCCAGAACGAGAAGAAAGAGGAGGAGGATGAAGAATTGGACCTAAATAAAGGTTTTTACAAATTTTCTTTGTTTGAATTTTGTGTGCATGTAAGAGCTGAATTTTGCATCATGATGTGGTCACAGTGTGTTTTTGTATCTTAATAAGTTGTCGTTATCTCGCGAAACTTTGTGAGAAATTAGGAGTTCTCAGGCAAAAATAGCACAGAACTTAATCATGTCTGTTCAGTGTTCTTGGTGTGGTCAGATCACAAATTCAGAGGTGCAAACAGCTGCTCTCTGCCCGTTGCTGTGGCTGAGCTTTGGGCGTCTAATAGGACCACCAGAGGGCATGTTAGGTCACTTAGAAAGTCCTGCACTGGCCATTTACAACTTTTTCCCTTGGTCCATTCGTGTCTTCTAGCCTCACCAGGGCCATAAAGAAATGATAACGTTGCAGTACTTTTGCTGAAATTCTAACATTTCATGGTCAATGTTTAAGACACAATTTCCAAATAGCATGTGGTTTATCTATCTAGCAGTCTAATCTGCCTAATCTATTTTATCTGTCTTGTGTAATACATCATTTGCTTCTGTGCAGACTCTCTACCCTATACATTAATAAGCACTGTGGAGAAAATCTTCAATTTATTTTGAGCTGAGAAAACATGTTTTTTTTTTTCACCCCTGGCCTTCATTCCTTCATGGCCTTCATGTTGAAAAAAACGAAAATAAGTAGAAACAGCATTATCCTTTATTGTAAAAATCAAAATGTTTATCAGCCACATTGCACTATTTTCCTTTTTTTGTCAAAATACTCACTGAACTTCTCACCCGCAGTACAGCTTGTTATGTAATTCTGCAGTAAATCATAGCCACATATAAAAGTGTCTTTCTGAATTTTCCAGCCAAATTTTGTATCTGTTCAGCAGTTCTTAACACCAAATTTTGAGACCCTCCCATCCAAAAAAAGCAATATAATTTTGAACGTCTTCATTTCTCCCCTGTCTGTTGTAGCTCTTCAGCATGCAGGCAAGCATATGGAGGACAGCATTGTAGCCTCTTACACCGCTCTGCTGCTGGGCTGCCTCTGCCAGGGCAGCCAGGTGAGATTAACACACATACACACACACACACACACATTGCACAATAGTTCTGTAGTTTCAGTATTAGGCTCTTACAAAACATGATTGATTCCAGAGCACTACAAGTAGTGGCCTACTAGTGATGCGTGAATCAGCCCTGACCCCATCAGAATCTGCATGGATGCATAAATCATCCACCTGCCACCCACCTGCATTAATTATTTTCTCAGATTTGGAGACCTGCAACTGTATGGACATTTCACTCCGCCTCTACCTGTCCCTGTAGGCTATGTTGCTTTTTAAATTATGTCAAGCAGTGAGAGCATTCCACATGATTTCTTTATTGTGTGATGTGTTAATTGCTCTCAGTAACTGTAAATGTTTCCATGTGCCCCGTAATTTCTCTGTCAATCTCTGGACATTTAAGCAGCAAAATTAAATACTGCAGTGATAAAAGTGATAAACTCGACAGGACAGAGGAAACTGTCTAGGGGGAAACAAAATTAAACTTTTAGACAGCTGATGGAGGTCAGGATTTATCAGGAGGACGGCTCCTTCACTCCAAACAATTTATCTGTATGAACCTGGGCTGTATGTGTGACCTTTTGTGTTGAAGAGCACAGAACATTAATTAACATTAAATCCTGATCGTTTGTCGGTGAGTCTGGACATTTCAATAATCACTGAAGATACACCGCTATGCCTTGTGTGTACAAGTGCACAGCCTCTCTCTTACTGGGAAGATACACTTAACTTTTCTGCTGTGGGTAGAATTGCTGCAAGTATTAAAGTTTGACCCAGAGAGCTCAGATCTGCGCATCACTATGGCCCTCTCTTCATCATGTTGTTACATGGCATAGTGTATAAAGTCTTGAATAGTTTTGAAGCATCATCATTTGATGTGTGACCACCCTAACACACAACTCTGTTCTTCCCAGATCAATGTGACTACTGTGAGGGAGCACCTACCTAAAGGGGATTTCTCCATCATGACAGAAATGCTGAAAAAGTTTTTGAACTTCATGAACCTCACGGTAAGAATACTTAAGAATAATCAGGCTGTCAGTAATCAAAGTCCATGTTTTTTATATTTACTTAACCAGGAAATCCTTTGATATTTAAATATTTTTCTAAGGGAGATCTGGCCAAGAAAGCACACCATTTACAGTTTAAATAGAATAAAACACCACAGACAGGGAATAAAAACATCAAGCACCTAAGGAATCAGGCAGTTACGTTTCCCAGTTACATGTATAATCAATAGTAATGTGGATTTGATGACCGAGGTCAAGGCAAATAGTAGAACTAATAAATAACAGAATACCTAGAGCAGTCTATTAAGTTCAGAAAACTGAATGTCTTTACTGTAATTCAGACTTTAGGAAAAGACAACACTGATGCCAGAGCACGTTTTATTACAATATCCAAAATCCCAGACGATATCTAATCTTACATCACAGTATCAGTATAATATTGATATTGCCAACCCCTGCTGCCAGAAATTGTTTCATTTGAGTTTACTTGAGCTTCCAACATTTTAGCAAGAATAGAGAACTTGGAAATTGGGTGATAAGTGTTAAGATCTGAGGGCTCTCCAGCCTTTAATAAGGGAAGCCCATAGCCTGCCTGCCATAATTTTGGGATTTAATTTGTCTGCAGACTGCAATTAAAGATGTATGCTATGGGCTAAGCAATAATTTCAGCAACCTTTTACTCGGAAAGCCTTGAGGTTATCTGGTCCCAGGGACTTCTTTGGATCAATAGCTTTAAGAGCAATACAGATATCCCCATCTGAAATGGGTCTAAAAACAAAAGAGGCACCTAGTGAACCAGCTGGGGGTGTCACAGTGTTGGAGGTAGAGCAATGAGAATCTGTTTTAGACTGACTGATAATGCAGCCAGTTATATCATTTTTGCTCTTAATTTCAGCTGAGTTTCTGAAAATATTTTCAGGGAGACCTGAAGAAGCGTTGGAACAGAACAGTGATTTGCTTCCAGAATTTAGAAAGTAGTACCTGGAGTACAGACAGTATAGTAAGGGAATGAAATACCTTTTACTTAGAAGGTGTAAATGTATTATCTGTAAATCAGTAGTTATTGAATTAAACACAGAATATCATCTAATAAAATAAACTGTAGAGAATATACACGATGATGGAGTTAAGGATGCTTGGGGACACAGACAAGGGTCAAACAAAATGAGAGGAGTCTCTTTGCACTAATGCATAGTTTAGCTTGCAGGGGTAAAAGGTCTAATTTGGCAGAGAGTGGGGATACGCTGTTTTTAAAAGGGTCTGGGTGCCTTTTGGGATATGGCCGGTGGCTAGTTGAAGGACGAGGATGTTCTCTTGGTTAGTAAAAAAAAAGTAGTAGAAAAGAGTCTGCACATAGCCTAGAGGAAGCTCTTAGAAAGAGATTGAATAGTCATTGATGGCTGTGTCTGAGTTGGACTTTGGTTACCTTTCTCTGTGCTACATTCTTTTGTTATAAATTATGACGCCATCTTCATTATCTTTTAGCACTGTGCAGATATCAAGAACAAACATATGCACCGAAGAGCTTATTTTCTCAAGCCTGGTTCAGTTGTGTTATTTGTCTGGCAAGCAGCCAATACCAGTGCATGTAAAGATAGCATGTTGCTTTGCCAGCCACAAGCAAAGCTGAATACAGAAACTCTGCTAGCAATGGGCTGTGAGAACAGGGACACCAAAAGGGATTTTTTGTGCTAAATTCATTGAACTAAAAATAAAAGTATTGAAATTTGGCACGAGAGGAACTAACATTTTGTAAAGACTTAAAACAGCCCAATACCCATCCTTAGCTCAGGTAATGCCTCACGCAAATAGTACTGAAGTTTCCATTCCCCAATATTCAAAGTGGTTTAATCGGACCCCCTGACCAGAGGGACATTTAGAGGAACAGTGATGGCACGAGAGCACTCTCTTTGTTAAAGACCCCGCCAGGCATTGATTAAACCCCTAAAATCCATCTGTCTTCATCAGTATTACATATTTAGTTTAGTTTTTTCCATGAAAAACATCCATTCTTTCTTAAAATGGCTTAGATATAACCATACCTGGTTATATCTATGCTTACCTGTCTGAATCGAGATTTTTGATCTTGTCCTCAATACACTGCTGTTTCAGAGTGGAAAAACTCAGACACGGCGTTGACTGCTTATTTTACTCCTGATGTGTCGTGTAGCATATGAAAAACACCACATGGATGTATTAATAAGGTTAAAAACTTGATTTTCATTGGAGGGGGCTTTAAAAATACAATTAGAGCCTCTTGCAGCCCAAAAAATGTGAATGCTTTTTTTTGCCATAAAATTATAGTTCTTCCCATTAAATGCACACTCCTCACTGAAGTGATGTTAGAATGTGGAGCGCTGTTCTTTCATTTTATTTCAGTCATGAAAGGCTGGAAGAGGACATACTGTCTGAAGGGCTTTAAAGAGCAACATATATGATGAGGCTCTGTGTCTGTTGCACTTCTAACCTGTCTCTCCAGCTGTTAAAAGCATATAGACTGCGTGATGGAAAGCCAGAAAAGTGTTTTGAAGTGCCTTATGGAAAGACTCAGAACTTTCAATACAAACGTAAAACTAATTTTAATACTAATCCACGAGATCCTCATATCCAGCAACGCATTTTAGATGTTCTAAAATTCCTGTAAAGTACTACCTCTGATGGCAGATTATGCCTCTGCCAAGCATTACCAGTTAGGTTCTTGCCCTGTTTACGGCTGGATATTGGTACTGATTTCCCAATTTGAATCTGATGCACAAGCATTTGATTTGGTAAAATTTTGATTCGATTCCATATCGATTCAGTTCTGGATGTTTGAGTTACGGTACCAGTTTCGCAGATAACATATAACTCTGCTTTTTTCCCCAAACTCTACTGCCACAGTTTGAAAATTCAAAATGTACATTTTCCTCTCAGGCTTGAGGCTTAGGCAGCCGAGTTTCCATTGGCTCACTACAAAAAAACACATTGCAAAAATCTTTACACAGCCACTGAAAAAGACAGATTAAAAGACCAGTTTCAGGATTCTAACAGTCGATACTGGATTGTTCAAATGAAGATTGCTTTAGGAAAATCTATTTTTATCCAGCTTGAGTTCCAGTATTAGTAGTTCTTGGGGGTGGCGGTGTTGTTCATGCATTAATATGAACTCTAGTTGCCGCACAAGTGTAGATTTATCAGATAATCACGAGAACTTTGAATGTGACTCACCCTGTCAGGACTGAGGACTGGAACTATTCATTTTATAAACAGCACCATTTCAAGTGAACAAAAGCCAAAATGTCCTACTCCAAATCCTCGCTCTCTGAGCTGGTTCTCACAACCACAGTAACCAGTGATAAAAATGCGCACTCACCCTCTCGTCTGTGTTTTCCCTCTTCTCTCTCTTCAAACACAGTGTGCAATGGGCACCACAGGACAGAAGTCCATCTCACGGGTCATCGACTACCTGGAGCACTGTTAACAGACAGCCAGACAGCTAACTCACATTCAGACTGTACATCAGAGAGATTCCAGATAATTCTGGCACCCCTACCCTGACAGGAGCCACAATGGGTCATTGGAGTCTCAACAGTGTCCCCTTGACTTTCTGTGATCACTTGAGCCTGTGATCGCTCTGAATTGTTAGTCACCTGTAAAGGCATAGTCTGATGTGTACACACAAACACACACACACACACACACACACACACTCACCAGCCTCAGCAGCCTCTGGAGCACAGCCTGAACCAAAGCCCTGCTAGCTAACAGACATACAGATTCTTTCAGACAGTACCATATA
This sequence comes from Myripristis jacobus, assembly GCA_900302555.1. Taxonomy (NCBI): domain Eukaryota; kingdom Metazoa; phylum Chordata; class Actinopteri; order Holocentriformes; family Holocentridae; genus Myripristis; species Myripristis jacobus. The sequence continues at coordinate 33,648 of OMLB01028666.1, read as the reverse complement.
ACAAATGCCACATACAGAATGATAATAACCTCGGAAAGTACTAGATTCATCCTCAGGTAACTGGGAATCGGGCAGAGACGAGGCGAGATGAGAGACCAAATCTCACAAGTCTCTATATATCTACTTGTGGAATGTCAAATTTGAAGACTCGTTGTGAACCTCGTCTTTGTGGCCCTAGAAGGCCGACATCCCCGAGAGACGTCAGGCCACTGAAGCGGAGTCCTCTCTCCGTAGTCGGCTCTAGATTCCTGGTCGCAACCATAATGCTTAGCTGGATTGTGGACTTGTGAGTCAAATTTTATGGATCATTACATTTTAATCTCTCCTTGTCCACGTCAAAGCCAAGGGTGAAATCATCGATTAACATGAAAAACATGAATCATTGTCATGGATGTCAGAATGATATCTCTGTGTAAACTTGTGTGGAATGATTTGAATGCCTAAACACATTTACCTACCCGTTTGCAATTGGCCTGATCCGGATATTAAGGGAAAATTAATATGTGTGAGCTCTGATTTATATGTTCTGATTGCGCCCGTTATCTTTGTAAGCTATATAAGGTAGCAAGTCACATGACGGGCATCCTCTGATATGTTTTATTTGTTTTTTTTTTGTTTGTTTGTTTGTTTGTTTGTTTTTTCCAATGAGGGCATGTTAGATTTTTTTGTTTGTTTGTTTTTCCTACTTAATTAGTTAAAAAGAAATCAGCGGGTCTGCGTGACATGTCAAGTTTTGTTTTATTTAATTGGATTGATAATGGCAGATGGAAATGAAATGCTAATGATTTAAAAAAAAAAAAAAAAAGTTTTTCTTTCTCCTATCCCATTATCTATTTGGAAATATTTTGGTATATTTAGAGTATTTAAAATTCAATTAATTCAATTTTATGTAATTATGCATTTTAACATATTGGCATAGATGTGATGGATTACTCTAGAAATTGAGGGTTGTGTTTGAATTGGCAATGAAGTTGATTTTGATTTTTTTTTTTTTAACGTATTTAATTTAATGTTTTTGCTTCCTTTGTAAATGCGATGTCTTTACCTGATGACATGTGACATGCCACTTCTGAGGATTTGGCATTATGTTTCATGATAATATATCCTATGTGACACGGCTCAGTGGCTGGACGTGGGGTTTTACAGAACCTGCTGTATTGTGGTTTGTCTCAATTTCATCACAACTGTCGCTACATTTAAAAAAAAAAAAACCAAAAAAACAAAAAAAAAAAAAAAAAACATAGGAAATGTAACTTTTATGTTCATGTTAAGGCATGACCTCTGTTTTTTTTTTTCTCCCGGTCGCTTTATGTTTCTGTATGTCCAGCCACCTTTAGCTGTTTTTTAATCTCGTTGCATCATGATGTGTCAGTGTTGGACAACCCTCATTAAGCTCCCATTTATTTATCCTGTTGTGGTGTCATTTTATCTTGTGCACCTGAACCTTCGAAACCCACGTGTCTGTAAAAGCAGCAATGTCTTGTACTGCTCATGTGCGATCACTGATTGAATGACAGCCATACCTGTATAAGCAGATTACTTTAGTTTTGTCTGGTTTATAGGGCTGCAGTGAACATAACTCTGTGTTTACTGTAAATGAATTACTTTACAAAATCTGGTCTTGAATGGATTTTAGAATGTAAATACTCCTGTACATAGTGGTTAATGAACATTTAAAATGCTTAGACTACTTTTTCCCGAAGCTGATATTTTTATTTTCTACAATATTTCTGAGTTGTCATTTTGAAAATGAAAAAAAAAAAATCCCTACAGGAAGAGAAAAACATGTTTGTACCAGTTTCAAGGACATTGTCTTTGGTTACGTGTAAATAGTTGTATCTCAAAAAGAAAAAAAAAAGTTGCTACTTTCAGTACACTCCCCATGTGTCTGTTTCTTCCATTGTTTGAACAGCGGGAATGCATCCAGTCTTTCATTTCCAGACTTGTAAGTTGGGCATTTATTCATTCACTGCAATGGGAGGTAAACATTTTACCAAACACCAACCAAGTGATGTTTAGTTTGGTATTGGTATTCGTGTGTGTAGCTCCCGCTGAATGCTCGACTGCGTATTTTAGCTTGTGCTTCTCTCTTATTTCTGCAGAGTTCAAGTGAACGCATTCTCCGAGTATTCATGAATGAGTGAGAGCATGTGTGTTCCCTCTCCTCTCTATTCCTTTCTCATCCCTGACAAACTGGCTGAGATGGAGTTTGAGTCCAAAGCCTGGTCTGTATACTTAACAGCACTCACCAGTGACAGTTGGTGGACAAGGCCCCTTGGCTTGACTGACTGCTGCATAATGGAAACAAAGGATTCTTGTTGCTGCTGCTACCGCAGAATCATAGATCAACAAATCGCTTGGGGAGCCTTGGGAGTGGTGAAATTGTGTCCAGCAACCCTGATCTCAATGCGTATGACAGCTGTGCTCACTGCGATACAAGCAGAGATGAGCACAAACCTTGTGTCCAAAATGTTAGTTGACAAGATGGGGTAACAATTTTGAACAGTCAACAAAAAAGTAACATGATTCCCTGCCCAGTGCAGAGATACAGATGGGTGAAATATTAAAGAAAACCCAACCGCAAGTGTCTTCGTAAGATGTCGGGTGACCGCAAGTCGCCAGAACCGCTTCAAAGCTCTTTGGCGTAGAGGCTACAAGCCCCTGGAACTCTACTGGAGGGATGGAGCACCTGGTGCGAAGACCATAGCATATGATTGATATTTTATATTATTTCCATCCTCATCAAACCATTCAGTGAGCCTGTTTGCTCTGTGGATGGTGCTGTTGTCATCCTGCCAGAGACCATCCCCATCAGGATAGAGATGTTTCGTCATAAGATAAAGGTGATCAGTCAGAATAACTTTATATTGATTTGCAGTGACCCCTTGCCTCTCAGGGTACAAGTGGAGCCAAACCATACCAGGAAAATGCCTCCCACAGCAGAACAGTCAGCGGACCCCTTCACTTTAGGGGTCAACTATTCAGGCCTGCAGTGTTGTCTTGGTGGACGCCACACATGCACTCACCCACTTGTCCACGATATGGTGAAGGACACCTGTTTCATTTTGATTCATTTGTTTTGTGTAAATATTTGACTTTCTTTGATTAGAGTTGGTACTCTTGTTTAAATTGATCAGTACTAATATTTGCCTACTCCTCGCCTGTTGCACTCCTGGCCGACCTGGAGGGAGCATCTCTGTGTGATCCTTCCCAATATCGCTTCAGTTTTTACCATACTTACCTGTGGGTTTTCTTTTTTGTTTTATTAAAGAAATTTTTCTTGCCTGCTTTGAGGGTTTAGGTCAGAGGGTGCTCTGTTTTTTTGTCAGCCGTGGGCCTGTAACGCCCAGAGTCTGATTAAGAGAACTGTGATTAAGGGCTCTAAATAAATATGAACTTCAACTCGATTCATCTGGCCACATGACTTCTTTTCACGTCTCTGTAGAGCAGTCTGTGCCTATGATTTTCGCACCACTGAGCTGTCAGATGTGCATTTGTCTAACAAGGGCTTTATGCACTGCAGCCTTTCTATAATGCTCCATCCCTCTAGAGTCCCAGAGACTTGTTGAATCTATGCCAAGGAGCATTGAGGTGGCTGGTGGTGGTGGTACGCACCTGATTGGCATCTTCACTTTCCATCCTCACCCATTGGAGAAGTGTGGCAGTGTACCCGCCTCACTTCTCCAATGTAGGCACCAGCATCAAAGCCAGCACCTTGTTCCTGTCACGATCACTGCCAAGGACGTGGATGAAAATCAACACGGAGCGACAAAGACACTCATTGACAGAGAGGAGTGTTGGCCAGGATTTCCTGTAGGCTAATGAACTTGATGCAGAGTCCCCCCGCTGTGAGACAGAAAGCGAGGGAAGATGAGGTAGCAGGAATGCCGGGCGCGGGGGATTAACATTGTTTCCCACCCGTCAGTCACAGAGCGCTCTCTGCAGAGCGGCACAGCCTAAGGGGGGGAACTACAATGCAAGTCTACAGCTTCACCATGTTCATCTTTCCATCTCCCTCTGTCTCTGGCCACATGTTTTTCTGTGTAGTTTCTGAATCCCTGTCAATCCTGGTTTGACTCATTTGTGTTTTCAGTCTCACCGCTCCTCAGTCTCCCTGGTTTCTCTTCCTTTAACAACCTGTTGTCTGCCTGGGCGTATTTTTTTATATGCCAGGATTTACACAGGCATAAACTAGCCCTTTATTTAACCCCTTCTGGTCTGTGCATACATGTTTACTATAAGTGAATGAGCAGATTCGATGGGTGGTGTAGGTTTAACCATCTCTTTTTAGGTTCCGTACATGTCTGTCCATCTATTAGAGCATCTGCTGGTTCCTACAAAAACAGAATGACAAGGTGCCTTTGTACCACTAGGTGGTGTAGGTACTCAGCCCCTGGCCATGATGCTTCATTTGTTGAAGTAGTAAGCCCTCACACCTACACAGATCTTTGTACTCTTGTCCACATGCATACACACATACTGGAGTGTGTGGACGCACACACACACACACAAAAAACACAAGGAAACACAAGAATCCTCACTGGTGCTGCCTACTGATTTCCCCTCAAGCTGTTATATCTCTGCTGTCTTTGGAGAGACAAACACTCTCGTCTTGCTGAAGCAAGAACATGCTCACGTACGCGCACGTCCTGGACAACAGCGATTAAACATTTATGAAGAGGCTCAGGAGTTATTTTGCAGACCGTCGCTGTCATTATTCAATAAATTTAAATCGAGCTGATGTACCGCAGAACCATGCACTGCTGCCCGATTGTATGGACACTTGAAACGTGCACCACCAAGCTTGTTTCAAATGTAAAATCTCTCAAATTGGCAGAGCTTATGCGCGCTGGACTGCTCTCGATCACTGTTGTGTGGGAGAAAACTTGAAAAAGACCCTCAGACTCCCTTTTCTCCACTTTCCAGGATTTTCCAAGATTTTATTCATATCACAGCATTTCTACAGTGTTTCACATACAGATGTTTTATTTCTTCTTGTTAAATATCAAGTCTACCTCCATCGCCCATGTCTGAATTCATGGTTGTACTATAAATAAATTAGATGCACAATCAACTGTCTGGAACAGTCTGGCACAATGAAAAGCAGGACAAACTCCTTTTTTTTCCTCCAATGTGGACTCCTCAATTTGTGCGTCCAGAAAGATTAAGTCAGAGTAAACACTAAAATCAAAGTGAGGATAAAATCTAAACAGCAGGGGACCCACAGCTGAGCCTAAAAATAACTGAATAAAGAAAGTTGCTCTTGAGCATGCTGCTAACGGGCGATAGAGCCAATGTGCATTGATTTGTGTACAAGGCTGTGATTATTTTGCTTTTACTGCAAAGGATTTATTCAAACTGTTTGTCCACTATTGCTACGCTGCTCTGCTTTCAGCGCAGGCTGCACTCTGTTGCCTAAATGGATACTCTGTGGGATCTTTCACTGTTGTCTTGTTTACTCAAACACACATACTGTTCAAAACTGCACGCAGGCGCCCAGGCATACACAGAACACATGCACACACACACACACACTGGAGTACAAACACCCAGCAATAAAAAGAGGAACACAAAAGCACGAATGCGCAGCAACATAAGCAGCAAATGCACTCACACCCGAAACCAAAGTGTCCAGACGCAAACAAACACGCGTACACAACCTTCTGCACACACACACACGCACGCAGGTAGCTCGTCTTGTTTAATCTCGCCCCTTAAATCATTGAGTGGCAAGGCACAAAGACTCGCTAGCCCATCTGTATTCCTGGGTGTGCGTGACCTGCACTCTAACGCATGGGCTTTGTGTCCAGGGGCGAGCCAGATGAGGAGCAGAGCAGAGTGGTAGTAATACTATCTCACGCCGACTCCACTTTCTGCTATTCCCCACCTCCAGGCTCACTCAGGCTGCTTTCAGTCTGTGGTGGTACAGTACAGACTGACAGTGTGTGTGTGTGTGTGTGTTTGTAATGGATAATGCCAGCTATGAGTGTGTGTGTGTGTGTGTGTGTGTCAAGGGGGAAGTAGTTAATATGAGATGAATGGCATTGCAAGCTGCTTCAAATGATCCCAATGAAAAGTCCAGGATCAGCCACACGGAGGTTGTTATGTTTGAACACATGGCCAGCGCTGCACACACACACTCACACAGGTAGGCACACATTAATGTACGCAAATCCTCACATGCATTAAAATGTAATACAGAAGCGTGCTGAAACACCCCGAGAATATATGTTTACAAATCAGAACCATTTTGCAATTTTCTTCCTCGGTGAACCCTGCAATCCTTTATTTTTCTTTATTTAACTATTTTATGGACATGGCTGATGTTTGCTGTGCTGAAAACAGGCTAAGTGTGTGGTTTGGGTTGTGTGAAGGTTATGGCGAGCTCAGGGACACTTGCTTGTTCGCAGTGTTTCTGTTTGTGTGTTTGTGTGTGTGTGTGTGTGTGTGTGTGCGCTGGCCCTGTGTATGAGATCAAGGACGGCAGAGAAATCTGTTCAAGATGCCACAGATGCACGGTATCACTGTATACAGAAAGAATCAATTTATAGTCATTAAGCCGGCTACACGGGCAGCTTGTTTGCACACAAGCAAAACGCCTGTCTAGACAAAGTCAACAGCAGCATCCAGAAATAGACATTTTGAATAAAGACTCAATTTAATTAAGCTAAGCCATAATGAAGCATCTTATGTGTAGGCAATGCATTTGCCTTCACAGGATCAAGTTAAAAAAGCAATGAAAATCTGCTTTTAAGGTTAGACTGTTGTTTCAAAAGGTACATAAATATATATATGCACCTTGCCCTCAGAAAAAAGTCCCTATCCTGTCATTTTTAGGTTGAAAAAAGCTACACAGTATTGATGAAACATTTATGTGACGATCTGAAGGGTTATCTCTTCACTGCAGTGGCCGTCTTTCACTCCACTACCTTTTCCGTCCGTTTTATTTTTTTTCTGCACTATGTTTCATGGTTCCTTGCCTTCTGCAAGAAACCCTTTCTCTGCCTGTGCCTGTCTCTCTCTCTCCGTCTCTGCTCTATCGTGTGCTCTCCAATTTCCAATGTATTTCTCTCTTGCTTGGCCTGGCTAGTTTTTGTTGCTGGAGATGTAAGTGATTAACTGCCAGTGTGAAACATTTGAGGGCATGCCAAGCCCAACTAGCGGAGACCCCCGTGGCTTCAGCGCCTCCAGAAAAAAGCAAGGCGCAACACCAGCAACACAAGCCTCTAAACGGAACTTGAAGACCCTTGCTTTCCGATCTAATGGTCCCTGTGATTCATCCCCTGAGCCCGGCGCTCAGCTAGGAAAAACTTGAGAGTGCAGCGCTGACAGATGACCAGGCAAAAAGGGCTTTCAATATCGAAACTGCATTTAAAGCCAGAGTTTCAGCTGTATTATGCATTAGCACTAGAAATGTGTCAAAGAAGCCATTGGCCTTAAAGCGAGCTATTTCACGGAAACATAAAGAAAGTCAGGTGCAATGTCATACATCAAGGTCTGTGAAAAAAGCAAAAGCTTAGTACCAAGAAAAAATAGCTGTGTCAGGCAATGTTACTTCAAGCAAGTGTGTGTGTGTGTGTGTGTGTGTGTGTGTGTGTGTGCGTGCATGTGCATGTGTGTGTGTTTGGTGTTTGGGTAAAACAGACCTGAAAGACCTGGTATTTGAATTATCTTGCATAATTGAATCTCTGAGTAATTCGGAAGGAATTAATATTAATCCTCTCCTCTGGCGGGGTGCCCTGTTAGGCTGTACAGCCTGGGGGGAGAACAGAGAGACACACTGGGGAGATCGTGCCAAGATCCTCTTCAAAAAGAACATTCAACATTGTGGGGACGGATGTTAGCTGTTGCTTTGCAGGGCTTGACTCATGAGCCATAGGTAGCCCCGTCTCTGAAGAGGATGGAAGAAAGTAAAACCAGGCATCATTCAACGTAACTTAAAGCTCAAGTCATATCAGGGCTGGTAGCTTGGATTGAACCTCGATACACAGTGAGAGTCTGACTGACACAGTGTTTAATCCCATGTTGCAAACTGTACTAACGCAGGCTGTGGATCTTGACACTTAGTTGATACACAGTTTACAGATGTATCAGACCTTATTTTGAGTATTGGCTACTGGCATGTCTGTATCTTCCCTCTCTGATATGCAAGAGGCTGTTCCATAAAACTGCTATGGAAGATCTTAGCTGTTTTAAGATGATAATAAATTTCTTGACATTTGATTGTGCCTTGCTGTTTCTAAATTCAGCGATGCCCTCACATCTGTCCTATTGTTTAACCACCTGGTCACATATATGCTGTATGGATGCCACATGCTGTATTCCTACAGAAGGACCTTAACAGCAGCGGGACAATGAAGAACAAGCACTGATAGCAGTAGCTGTATCATAGAGGTTTGATTCAAGAGATTCAAGACGTAACATCTCATGCTAATGACACTAATGAGGCTTTGATAGCTTGAGTGCCTGTGATTAAGACGCATCTCCACAACATGAATCAAAGTCCATATCATATCATCATACGAACCGCTCACCAAAACCCTGGCAACCACACAAAGCACTATACGCTTAGAGCAGCAGGCACGTTCAAAATTTCCTCTGAAAATTTCTAGTTCATTATTCTTATTCTTATTGGTAGTGAATAAAATGCACTTTTTGTCGAAATGTCAAACTGACTGATTTATGACCTGATTTATGAACTATCTTGATGGATTGCTGTCTTGATTGGCATGTTGTGCTGTCCATCAGTATGAGCTTATGGTGCCTGATGTTATGGTTGTGTGAATCAGACTTCCGCCACTTGTTGATTTATTGGGGGCCCCATTTGTTGTAGCTGTCCTCATCACTTAAAGTGCATCAAAGAAAATCAAAAGGTGTTTAAAGGATGACTTAAGCCTATGTACATTTTCAGGGGAGTGTTTTGCAGGTGTTTTTGACTATATACAGGGGTTCAATCTCTTTACCTTGTGTTGGTCATTCCCCAACGCCTTGGAGCAGAGGCTGAGCCTTGCTTTGAACATCAGGGTCAAGAGGGTAGTGTGTACCTAATTGCATTCAAAGAGAGTCACATAAAGCTCCAAGTTAAATACCCGTCTACCTCTACTAGAGGGTGTCAGTTTTTGCATTTGTCAGTGAGAGACGTCCTCTCAGACAGCTCAGAATTTCCAAAATTAAAGTTGTACATTTATGAGAAAAAAACAGAAAATTCTAAGATTATATAGCTTACAAATTTATGAGAAAATACTTGGAAAGATACTTTTTCTTATGCTTATCTTTCTTATATTTTTCTATTTATATAGGAGCCACATGTCTTGATTTTGCTGACACTTTCTGTGTGTCACGCCCGCAGCTGACGACCTAATCAAATTCCACTTTGCAATGTCACGGCAAGTCACGGCGATATCGCTTCAAAGTTCACAGAAAACCTGCATGGAGCCAGAGGTAGAGAAGTTGTTGCAGGCCAAAATGGGCTGGCCCACACTGAGCCTGTGTGGGTTTTTCAGTGGGCAGATCTCCAGCGTGGGCTGCCCACAGAAAGCCCACATGGAGCCCAAAGCTGCTGTGGGCCTTGTCTGGACAAGCCCACATTGGGGCCGCTTGAGTTTGCCGAAGGCCGGCTTGACCCCACAGTGCCCACATTCAAAGTCCAAGCACAAGCCAGAGTGAAAGTAAACAAATCCTAATGAATAGAAACAATTTAATAACTCAAAGTATGCAGAATTTAATAAAACAAAAAGAATACATATAATATAGAATACATATACTGGGGAAAAAAACCCAAAAACAAACAATGAGTACAAAAACCAACAGATCTTATCTTTTTAAACAATAAAGGAAGGATCCCAGGATACATCATCAAAATTGCTCAGATTGGTTTTCACTTCACAAAATCTGGGTTTGAGTGATTCAGGAAAATGCCGGTGTGAAAAATGCACAGTAGTTGTTGGTGCGTGGACATTTTCAGACAGCCAGATCACCTAGTGGTAAAGGAAGATAACAGCAGGAGTACTGGGGACTTTGATGACTTTTTGGAAGACTTCCTCAATTAGAGAACCCATCAGGGAACATTAACTGAAGACAGGCTAGACCGTGAATCTGCTGAAAGAAGAGCACATTTATGTCACACTTTAAATTACAGATGGGCCAATAATTCAGTCTTCCCAAATAGTTTCCTGCAGAGCCACAGAAGCCGCAACTGTGCTCCTGAATGAAGCACTTACGATGCCAAAAAGTAATATTAGAAGCATGTATCATGAAGCCCTCACTTATGATTGCATAGTAATTTTCAAATTAGGGATTCTGAATATCGTCACAAACTTACAGCTATGAGCAGCTTTAGTTAAAAAAAAAAAAAAAAAAAAAAAAATCCAAATCAGTGGCAGATGACAACTCGTTTGGGATTCTGCATGCTACCCTGGGATTATGGCGCTAAGAACTGCAACATCAAATCCTGTGTATTAGAAATCATATGACTGCTCATGCACTGTGGTGTTGTTTTTTGAAGGTAAAGGAAATGTGTAAGGGAATTAAGGAGCCACCATCGGTAAAGGTATTTTATAGATTTATATGAGGGGATGAAATTTTTAGCGTTGATTACTCAGTGCTCTATTTTGCAATATATATATATGAAAAACAGATCTATCTATTTTTAAACATTAGGTAAACCTAGCTCTTACTGGCGGGGTGCAGCAATCCTCTGGAGATACAGCGAGTTTGCCACAAAGATACAAGAACATGCGAGAGACGAAAAGAGGGGAGAAACGGTGAAAAAACTTTTTCGCATTTAAAAGACGGAGTTTAGCCCCCTAGTGTGAGCAAAAGTTTGTGTTCTTGCCTCAAACAAAGAAAGGCATCGATTTGGGAATGTTTTGTCTCTTCTCTTTCTACACATAATGTTTTTTTTTTCTTTTTTTTTTTTTTTGCCTGAATTGATTCTCTGGATTTCTTTGGCTTTTGTTAACACACTGAACTGAACTAACCTGTTTGGAGCTTTTACTTGGTGAAACTTTTTTTTCAGGAGCCTGTTTTGGATTTTGAGACACTGAATTATTTTGGGCTGTTTCTTTTAAGATGATGACACTTGCACACTCGTAGTTAATTCCCCATGAGAGCATTAACAGTTGAAAGTGAGGCAAATTTTTAGGCCAGTATCTCCCCAGTGTAGTATTTTGCTCCTAGCCTTACCCATTACAACTTTCTTTTAGCTTCATGACGACAGCAGAACTCTCACACTTACTTCTACTGTACTCAAGCATTTGCATCCGGGTCCTCATCACCATATTTGAAAATTTACAAAGAATTTAACCTTTCCATCTTTGCACTCACAGCCACAATAGAAAATATCAATAGGGCGTACAAGGACGTATCAGGGGAAATGATATACTGTTGCTCTCTGGTCTTGTTGTGGATTGAGTTTGCAAGATAGGATTAATTGTGCATTCATCACAAACTGGTCATAACCAACCAACCAAAGCCCAAAACCAGTTCAACCCCTCATGGCAATGCAGTCATCAGGTCACAAATTTCCACGCCTCAAACACCAAATCTGAAATTCATTATAAATCCCCAAGACAGAGTCCTTCACCTCCAATATTAAAGTTCATCCACTAGAAATAAGAACTTATGTTAATTTTATGATCCTGAACATGAACAACGGTCCCCAGTGTAAAAAAAAAAAGAAAGAATATTCAGTATTCTAACATGTGATGTCATGTGGTTTTTCAAAACACAAAATCTTGGAACCGCTCTGCTGATGGTGTTTAGACAGTTTAGAGACAGAAAATGGGCCCTATGTCTATTTTCCCACTATTTTGTCACCTGACACTCATTATAACTTAGTGTCACATTATAGTCATTACAAGCATCAGTATGGAACATCCAAATAAAGTGTCTAACAGGCCTCATATAGATGACCATGGTATTACTTTTTGCCTTTTTTTTTTTTTTGGCAGCTACAATGACGTCTGATAGCCAAAAATAATTGGCAGGTTTTGGTGCCACTCTCCAGAGTCAAACTCACCATTTTGCTGCAATATCCAGCGATGATACTGGGAGACACGCAGTGTAAAAGTGGCAGAAATACCATTTTCTGCACTGACATTCAGCTCAGTCGACCTTAATGCAACGCAGCCACAAGATATAGTGTTTTGAGTGAGAGGTGCTCCTTTTTCTTGACTGGAAAAACTCGCCCTCTCATGCTCTTAGTAGTGCTCTCTCCACCTACACATACTACCCGCACAGCTTGAATGCAACAGGCTGATGCGTACTCTCTGAGGCAGCCATTCTGTAAAATGTAGGAAAAGTTAAATAGCGAAGCACAAAGTCGATACTGCAAAAAAGTAAACTGTTATCAGAGACTTCTGGAATGCAAAGCCCATCACATAATGATGATAAATTGCATGTGTAAATAACAGGGTAGCCTTTTCCTAGATGGATTTTTCTTTAAAGGTTCTTCCACTTTGTGTATTACAGTATATTTATACTGTCTAATATAGTATGTGGTATAGTAAATCAATAATTTTCTTGCAATTTTTGCTTTACAAAGAACCCGGGCCAGGAGTACAGTCCTTCACCCAGGGTCACCGAAATACACAGGCACGCACCAGAAATACAGAAATGGGCTTTGATCAAAACAGATGAACATCCAGCCAACAGAGGTCATTGAATGTCTCACTCAATATGTATTTAACTTTTAACACATTTACAAACCACGCTGATACGCTCCAACTATTGATTTTCTCTCTGTTTGTGGAAAAAGTTTTTAATGAGTAATTTTAAGACTTTGCAATTATGAGGATGCACACAAAAAAACAGAAAGAAGCCTGAACATTGCTAGTGTCTACCAATTACTGAACATGGTGCCAGTGCTTTACATTACATGAATGAATATAAAAGGGAAAAAAATGCAAAATTCTGTAATTGCTTCATATAGACCATATAGCTCGAGGGATCATGAGTTCTTGTGTGGGACGAGTTAATTGATATAGACTGGGACTGAACTATGAGACCTCAAAGGGGCCAGAGGTATGAGGAATGAAACACTCCTAATTAACACCCTGATCATGTCTGTGGATAAAAATTCATGCCATATCAATGTTTCTTTCAAGGTGTCAGAGGTCATTAATGTGAAGGGAAACTTGAATAAATAACAAACTCATTTATTCTTTACATACAAAATGGAGTGGAACTGAATGTCAACCAGCGAAGGATCGTCTCTGTTTTGGTAGATGGATAGATCTGCCTGTCTGTCTGTCTGTCTGGCTGTCTGTCTAGCCTGCTATCTACCTATCAATCAATCTGTCTGCCTGTTTATGACTTATCTCGCTTCTTGATCAGGGGAGGAGAATAAAATTACAGCTCCCACCCAGCCGCTGTACCTTTTCAAAGAGTAGGTGCGGCTGCCAGATATAAAGGATTTATAAACTGAGGTTGCCAGTGTTAAAATGGCTTTGTTGTCCTTAATCCATGCGTGACTAAAAACACTTGCATGGTAAATCCCAAACAACAATATGTGCCTCCCTTGCTCTCGCTAAGCTCTTGGTTGTATTAAGTGTACTTGGTAGACTTTGGAAAGTTCACTCAGAGTTTCTGCGTCTCTGTCTGGTCTGATTTTGCTCCCTTGTTCAGGCACAGCTACAACAAAACTACAAAAAAAAAACACCAAAAAAAAAAAAAAGTGTCACACTGAACAAATCATGCACTGGGGGATGATTTTTTCCCCTCATCATTTTATTTTTGTCCTTTCTACCTCCGTGACTGTATTTCTCACTCCCCGCTCGTATTCGTTGTCACACTCACTCAGTCCTCTGTGTTTCCAGTGTCTTTTCTCATATTCTCATTCCGCCTCGCTCAGACAGCAAACACACGGCGAAGGCATTGTGAGAAACAGGCCGCTCAAACAAGAACTCAGTCTGCGTAATACCATGGACGGAGAAGATTCACAGCGCATGCACTGTGGCAAAAGGCTGGCAACACATCATTGCACTTGTGAATGCACATATCCTGCTATATGCATTTATACTTGTGCGTGTGTGTGTGTGTGTGTGTGTGTGTCCAAGTGCATAAAAGCTTAAATGACACTGAGGCCTCGTATGTTTTTGTAATCAGCTGGAATGGACAGAAAGAAGCGG
>OMLB01028666.1:4446-17774 GCA_900302555.1 Myripristis jacobus | reverse complement strand
GATACCCTCCGCAGTGAGGAAACCACTTGCCAGCTCCTTTTGCCACATCAATCAAGGAACCTAACTAAGAGGTGTCCTAAATACCTCCTTCTGTGCCAAGTGGCCATAGTCGCTATAAATGTCTTTGCAAATGAGACAGAAAATGTTAGCTCCAGATTGTGAACATGCAGCAAAAAACAACTACAGCTTCACCTGCTAACATGACATTGTTTCATATGGGTTTGCATTGGTGTATAGTCGCAGTGCAGCGCTGGCCAACTAGTCACGGGAAGGATAACACACAATAATGTGGCTGTTGATTATTTGCTTGCATGCAAAATTTGCCCACCCCTTTTGCTGTTTATGTAATGATTACTTCACAGTCTCTCCTACTATCATCGCGTTTTATCATTTAGCAGCTGGTAATGCTGTCCTGAGATTTGGTGTGGCATTAAAATCATTCACCAGTGCTGTTGTTCCCCTTGTCTGTTGGTAAATACTACTCAATTGACTCATCTTATTAGCTACAGTAATTTTGAGCTGTCATTATGTTCAGCTGCATTTTTTTCCCCTCCTTTCACTTGATAGCCTTACTCAAATACTTAACTCGCAGGGGAAATCACCTGCTTTGTTGTTCATAGTTATCATGAACAACAATTTCCTCAGTTTTGTTTTATTCCTTTTTTTAAAGACCCACTCTGTATTCAGCAGATTTAGTGGATAATGCGCCCTATACTGGTGGTAAATAAAGACACAATGTTGGAATTAAAGACGAGTGAGTTGAGGATTCTCTTCAATGCCCCGCAACGACTACAACCTTGAGTAGCGGTCTACCTTGAATGATTATCGTGACCTATACAGCATGTACATCTGAATGAAGCTCGGGTCGAGGAGGTCACTTGTTCTCCTTACTTTCCTGAGTCACAGTTGGTGATCCAAGTCTGCATTTTCAACCGAGAACCTCTCTTGTTGCCATGGAGTTGGATGAATGAAATTGACCAAAAAGCGTGCTCGCAATCCAGAGGTATGGATTGCTATTTTTGACTGTGCCTTTTCTTCTCACAGATTCACAATTTCATTTCTATGTCCTCCCATCAATCTTATTTTGATCCTGCCTCAGCTGACAATGGCACTGTGCTGAGTAGTCTAAGTTAAAAAATGAAATGAATGACAGAGGATGAGCCCTCCAACCCTCTCTCTCTCCCTGTTTTTGCCTCTCCGTCCCTCCCTGCTTCGCTCGTGCGCTCTCTGTATGCTTATCACAACACGCCGCATGATTCTGCTCCTCACCTGAAGCCATCCCAGAGTAAGACCAAAATAGTCTTCAACAACACAGGCTCTTTGAAATGCATTGTGCTCACAAGGAAAAAAAAAAAAATCCAATGGGCATCAGAGATGAAAATATAGCTTTCAAGTTGACGCTTCAGAAGCAGTGATGATAATTTCCAGCCTGCAGTAAACTGGGATTTGAGCGAGGAGGAAAATAAATAAAAAAAAATACAAACCACCTCTGATGTTTTCACTGTGTTAGAGGAGAGAATCAGGTTTAGGGGCCATGGCGTGATCAAGACGTTTTGGGATGTTCAATCAAACGCGGCGGCTCCGCTCTGATGAAACTGACCTGGGTATGTAGGGCACTTTGATTTTGGGATTGCAGGGAATCAGTGCGCCGTTAAACACAAGCACCTACCTTGTCGCTATGATGACTGTGGTCGTCAAAATACAAACACACACAAATGATCAAATGACACAAAATTTCCTTGAACAACAAATGAACGTTCATTCGTTCCTCTTATGGTCAAACATTTTTTATTAATAGGTTGTACTACTTACAGTTGATGACAGTTGGTAACATCTAGCACCCATCAAACGTGTGAGGCACTAGTTTCTATTTCTATTTCTCTTTCTCTCAAAATCTTCAGAATCCCGCCAGAGCTGAAGGAGACACTTGGCTTTACTCCGTCAAACAGAGATGTACACTGTCAAAATGTTACAAAATCATTTTGAGTCACTTAAATGCCATCATGCCATCAACCTCAAGCAACTCTCTTGACAATTTAACACCAAGCGTCTAAAGTCAGAGATGTTTTTCACAGTGTGGTATCACCCACTGAGAAAAAAAAGAAGAAAAAGAAAAGATATGCAGTAATTATAGCTGGACATGCAGCCTATCTGCTTCATGAACTACTCGTGTGGCTAGTGAGCGCTATTAGGCAGGAGCTCTTACAGATCTGGGGAAAAAAGGTAATGATGATTTTTCAGAGCAAACATCCACTTTGGTTTGCTGGGCGAGCTGGTCTCCAGCTTACCTCCCAACATCCCTGTGAACCCACTTACAAATACTCCCCTGCATCATTTGCAAGTATGATTTGCAGGAGGCCTACACCGCCTGTCTGAATTGCAAATAAAGATACACACAGAGAAATTCTGTCCAAACACTCTGATTTCAGTCTCATATTTCAGATATATTTTAGCGGTGGATGATAGCAGGGAGGATAGGTTGTTCAGATACTGTTTTGTGTTTCTGCTAGTGTTGAATACACATTAGGGGCTAGCAGGCTTGTAGAGGCAGCCAGCCATATCCTCGCCTAAAATGTGTTCTGTTTGTTTTACTTCTCATTCCAAGGCTCTGTGGCATCCCCTCCTCCTGCCTCCACTCTCTCTCGGATTGCGAGCTCCCAAAGTGAAAGAGGCACGGCAATCTCTGGGCTCATTGACTGTGGGGCCTGAGGGGCTTTGTGGTAAAAGTCTAGGCACGTATTAGCTCTGCAGTGTTGGCTGACCCAGACTGGTCCCTGGCCACACAGCATCGTCTCATGCCTACTCAAAGGGCCTCTGTGGTGGGATATGTAGGCACAGAGCCTGGCCCCTCTGGAATAACATCCATGGGACATGAAGCGCTGGCAGACTGACAGACAGTGTAGCAGTTTGGGCCCGTGCTTCTTGGTTGAGGCAGCCTGAAGAGCGTGGAGGGAGAAGTTGGGCAAAAACTCCACGCAAGTGCAGGGATTCCACAAAGCTTGTAGTTCATTACCATGCATCAACCTTATTGAGTCCAGTTGCACAGGTACTGTTTTTAATCATACATGAACAAAACAGAGGCCGCCTGTAACCTAAACGTTAGTCTTGAGTTGAGAAGCAAAAGGAAGTAGGAGCTCAACAATGTGCTGCATGGGCCAATTAGCACAGGGAATACACGGATGATAAAAGATGATGTTGCATCTCTTATATTTAGACAACACAGTATACACATGTCTTAAAGGCACATTTCATAATTTGTTACAACGGGCATGTGGGCACAAGGTGTCTAGGAAACGTCCCCTGCTGCCCGGGTGGATCACGCTGAAGAGGCCCTCAGGCGGCGTTTCATTCCTTTTCATCAATCCCTCTTGGTTTATCCATGTGCACACTTCTCAAGCTGCTTCTATCCTTCTGTCTAATTTGCTCCTCTTTTCGTGTGTCTGTCGCACGTCTCCTCCCATGCCCATGCCTCTTTTCCCTCTCTGCTGTTCCCATGGATGTCTCTTGTTGCTATCGCCTGGTAATTAATTAATGAGTCTCTCATCTTCCTATTTTCTTCCCCGTTTTTTTCCTTCCGTCTTCCCCCTCTCCCCATCTCTCCACCGCTATTAGCTTCCTCTCCTTCTCATCCCCCGTTCAGCTCCCTCCTCCCAGCTTCCTCCAATATCCCCCTCCTCTCATCCCATCTTCTACAGTCACTGTTGTGCCGTTTCCTCACCTAATTAGGAATCCCCATAGGTTTTGGTTACAAAGCAGAATATTTACCTTGAGTGGGTCATGCATGGGTTTCTGGGTCACACAAGGGGCCAGCCTCAAGAAAGAGGCTTGTGTTTACTCATAATGTTATTTTAATTATCAAAAGAGCGTTCATGTTTCTTAACTCTTAATTTTATACTAATCAACAAGTTGTCAACTGAATGCATGTCACCAAATCAAGGTAAAAGATTTACAGTCTAATTGCATACATGCTAATGACAACGCATGTGCTATATCTCACACTGCAAAGCATAATAAATGAATATGAATCCTTATAGCTGGCCTGTCATACCAAGTAAAAGCTTTTCCTGTTTGTATCCTCATTAGTTACTTGCAGTGTTTAAGCAGATGAGTGACAGGCGACAGAGGTTAAGCGCAGCGATTTTGACTGACACAAATTGAAAGAAATCTTCATCTTCCCCGGGGGATCAGAGTGTGTCATGATTGCTGGGTGATGCAATTAATGAATTCCCAGCGAAGGACTAGCCTGTTGTTCTGCCGGCGCAGTCCGTGAACCCCCGTAGGAACAGCGGGACGAAGAAAATTGAAGATAAGAAGCAGTTCATTTTCATGTCATGGACGTCTTCCAATCTGTCTATCACACCTGAGAGCAGACCTGGTGATTGTATAGACCTGTGCGGCAAGATAAAAGCTGCATTTATTCCGACGGATATAATCTCTCCACATAAGGCAGCAACAATCCCAGTGTGCTCATGCAATATGTTCTCTTCACCTGGAAACCCAGATTATCAGGAGTATGGGGAAAAATATGGAAATTAAGTAATGCATAAAAAAAAAACATGCACGTTATTTATTAATTCATTTATTTTTTTTTACCTGATGCCCTAATGGGCCTGCTGGTGGCGCTAGAGGGAAAGTCATGGGGGCACCCTAGTTGCCAGGTTCTATCCTCTGGGCCAAATGAATATTGTCATCAAAATTCATGGTGATCCACCACATGGATTTAGAGATATGCCACTCTTGACAAAAGCGCCAACCAACTAACTGGCGGAGGTCAAATTACGAATTAAATAGTACTAGGTAATTACTTATTTAATAGGCTATGGATTGAACAGCAAAAAATAGGCCTAAGAAAACTGATGCATGTCCAGAATATCATATTCAGAAGTTCATACTGATTTGAGCAAATGTATTGTTGTTATGTTGTGTCTTGGGGTCTATTTAAAGCCTTGCTAGCATGGCTATCTTTACCAGATGTGTGTGATAAATATTCATTCATTTGTTTACTTGTTGATCCATCCATCCATCCATTCATTCATTCATTCAGCGGCGGCCTGGCCATCTGGAGGGCTGGGAGAAATGGCTGGCAAGCTCTGTAGAATGCAAACTTTTTTCTTTGTCTTTTTTCTTTTTTAAACTTAGCTACTAATGATTTTTTTTTTCTGACTAGGCCCAGTGTTTCAAATTAAGAGGGTGTTAAGAAGCCCAATCATGATGGCCAAACATCTGTGTATGAACGCTCCCTCTGCTGCTCTTTGGTCTGCCAGTCAGCGCAGCCCAGCAGGCAGCCACTCCATGGCCCCTCCCCTCCTCATTTAGACTCATTTGGTAGACATGGAGTTCAGTTTTGCAAAAGCGTGATAATAGAGAGGCAAAATAAAAACAGAAAACGTGCAGCAGAAAAACGAAGAAAAATGTAATATCTTGCAACATCTGCAGCCAAATTCAGAAAACCAGTCCATCCTGTATCTTTCATTCATCTGTTTTGCTATTCCTTGGATTAAGAGCTCAGTCAGTCAGCTAAAGAATGAAAATATGTCTCCATTCATGATTGTTGTTGTTGTTGGTGGTGGTGTTGGTTGTGGCTTCCTACCCATTTGTTTATTTTTTGATGTCAGACTGGGCTGTTCATATGAAGTATGAAGGCATATGGTGATGCAGTTTTGGTCAGTGGGGAAAACGGTTTTCTCATTTGCATCTGCCTTACGTTAAAAAAGCATTTGGCCTCATTGGGCCCAATATTGTTCAGTAAAGCTATAAAACTGTACATTTGTTGTGATGCAGTCTGGTAGTGGTGTTAGAGGCTGCTGTTTACATGATGTGTGGGACAGAGGTTTGGTTGAGGGCCGTAGAGAATTTACACGCCTGTACAGTGGGCCGGTTTGGGTCAAAGTCCAGGGCCACTTTTTTGTCCCAGCAGTCTGTCCCTGCATTCATTCATTCATTCATTCATTCATTCATATGATCCTTTTTGATACCCTATTTCCTCCACTTTTACATTTCCACTGTAAGCACTGATGCTGTGCTTGGTGTATAGCATATAGGACTTTTTAATTTGTCTGCTCTCAATACACTATATACAACCCCGTTGCCTGGCGCAATTGCTTCGATGATCAATTTGTCACCGGAAAAACTGCGGTGCAGGCTAAAACAAAGGCAAGTGAGAAATGGGAAGAATATAATTCATAAAAGCATTCCGTGACTTCCACTCAGTTTACAGTGCAGTTCATTTTTCGTGCAGCTTTGCAACAGACTACTCGCTCCGTCCTGCACACAGTGCACTGTGCTGTGCAGCGAAGCACACATTTGCAACATGTGCTTTTGTACTGTATTGTTAAAGGTCATGGAGGTGCATCGTACTGAAGATTCCAGTAGTTATGTGCTAATGGTGTAATGTTTCTCCAATGACATCTGCACAGCGCTTGCCTCTGCACAGCATAAATGATTGCCTACAATGTTAGCAATCATAGGAAACAAGCATGTAATAATGTGTGCTTTCTTTATGGGAAGGGCAGCAAGAGCTGAGGGATAGGTGTAGGTGTATCATTTCAGATTTATACCTTGTCTATCAGGGAAGGGAGGATTTTTTTTCATGTTATTCACCAACACCCACAGCAGACCACCTCGTGAATAATGCAATGCCTTAGGTTGAAATACAGCCTTGGGCATTTTTTTTCCTGCAGTATGAGTATCGAGGGAATTTGCATTTCAGCCAGTATTTTCAGGTGACTTGTGAGTAATAGAACAGATTGGAAAAACAAGTGTCTTCGCCTGAGTGTTCTATAATGGGACTCGTAATTTTCATTTTACACAAATTGTTCTCATGATGCGCTACTCAGTGGCAATCTAAGAATAAGGACACCACTGTGTTTGCAGCCACATGAAAAGAACACACAGTTTGCTGAAATGAAGGTTTAGATGCTCTATTATTTGCCATTATTTGCATTATATGCCTTCTTCTTAGTCATCAAATCCACATTACTAATTGTTGTCAAAAGTCTCATTGTGTAAATAGTTTGTTAAAGAACAATAATTATCCCTATATCACCACAATGTTGATATGGAGGTATTCAGTCAAAAATATCGTCATATTTGATTTTCGTCTATAACGCCCAGCCCTTGCCCATAGTGGTTCAATCACAAGTCTTACAATCAGAGGCCAGAGTCTAATCAAAAGACCTTGAAGTCCTCACATCTCCTTTGTGCCGGCCAGCTGTGTCTGAGCCTGCATCAGAAGAGGAGGAAAAAAAAAAAACAAAACTTTTTTTTTTCCATCTTCTGATTCAGTCAAGAACATGCCTTCAGCACTTCCTCAGAATTCAGAGGAGATTTCCGCTGAGTAGCCCGACCTCACAGCCTAATCACCAGATCTAAAACTCCCCCTACTGCAGCTTCCTTCAGCCCCACACGCCAAGACACAATTAATTCATAGTGCTGGCAGCCTTGGACTGTCTCAATAGTACAACTCTCATCTCATACGCTCATTTTCTATCCCTATTTGCATAATATCAATTTGGTTTGTAATGGCTTGGTGGGGGGAAAGACTCTGCAAGTTTGCATAAATAGGACAAAAAAAAGCATAGGCCCAATCCGAGTGATGTTTGTGGTCAAGGCTGTGAGGCACAAAGCTTCAACTACAACTCCTGCAGTGAAAGTAAGTAGGTGAATGCATAGTGCCTAAATGGGCGAAGTGTAGAATTTCACCTCACTCTGTGTAAAGGGAGTTTGTGTGAGTGTGGAGTTATTTCCAACAGAGAGCAAGGTCCTTTGATGGTGAACCTCGGAGGAGAATATGGGTGCAGGGCGGGGGGTGTTGATGAATTTAATCACAGATAGGCAAACTGGCCGTGGGCTAAGTGAGTGAGTGGAAAAGCTCTGCATTTCCCTGGATGAATAATCATGCAGTGCTGCCACACTCCTCCTCCGCTGGCTGCTTCGGAGGAACAGAAAGAAAGGAGAAAGTCAGAGACAGAGAAACAGAGAGGGATAGACAGACAGGAAGAGAGAGCAGAAGAGAAATAGAGCGAGAATGATGAGATGGGAAGAAAAAGAGCAACAGTGCAGAGGAAAGATTAGGTGAAGGCCAAACTAAAACTAGAAAGCAATCCCCAGGCAGGCGCCGACAGCAGCTCAGAGTCTTTAATAACTAAGCCTCTAAGGATGAGTACTGATCTACGGTCACTAGATTACAACCCATGGCTAAATATAAATCAGCATTTCTAATTTAATTCATAACTATTAGAGAGATAGAAAAAAGAGGGACAACAAGCGATTGACAGTGACAGAGAGAAGTTTTTCATTCCCCCATCACTCTGGCATTTGGCTACCAAGTCAGGAGACGAGGAGTGGAAATGGTGTCTATGGAACATGTTCCCCATGATCCACACACATCTGTGATCTGATCCCTCCTGGGAATTCTCTCTGCAGGTGGAAGAGTGAAGTGAGCAGTGTGTGACTGATGCATGTTCGTGCGCAGAGAACAAGCAGGGACTCGATTTCATCCCCAGCGCAAAAAAACGCTCTTCCCCCGCCGAGCGACCGACTCCCTGGCAACTCGGATGAAAGCCAGTCATCATGACGGCGTCACTGATTTTACAGCTTACACCAAAGTTATGCTTTTGGTGTCCCCGCGCACGATCCACCTGGCTGAGGTTTACAGGAAAAAAAAAAACCCCAAAAAACAGGTGACTGGATCAGAGCAGCATCTTTGAAGCAGTGCACCGTGAGGCTAAGGCAGATGTACAAACTTTATGACGAAATGCACGGATGAGACATTTCGAGACATTATGTATGGATGGGATGTGTTGGTGTGATACTTTGTTGATGCCGAAAGGGAAATTTCTCCTTTTGCTGGCCTATTCCTTACAGGGAGGTTAAAGGTCAGGGTCAGCTACAGACCAGCGTGCCTGGAGTCTTGCCCAAGGACACCTCAGTAGGACAAGTAGAGGCTTGCAGTCATGATGGTTTTAACCCAGTCACTCCAGCTGGAGGACAGATTCCCTACTCACTGTGTTACCCTATAGCCAATCCTGCTGCTTTTTCTATGTGTATGTATCTGCATGTGTGTGTGTGTCTTTTCTGCATCTCTGTATCTGCATGTTTGTGCCCTCATATGTGTTCATGTGCATTTAGCATTCAAATAAATAAACAACACTAACATGTAGCAGGTAATATAATGCAAAATCAAGGTTATTTGACCTCAAAGTTGCCTGCGAATGTACGTGCATGTTTGTGCCCTCATGTGTGAGCATATATGCCAGTGTATTCCTATGTGAACTTGACAGTAAACCGGGACAGCTAACGATCATTCTCATTATAGATTGATCCACTGATTCTTTTATTTTTTCAATATGATTAGTCATAATGTAGGAAATATTAAAATGCAGGACATTAGCCCCATGCAAAGTACAAGAGCCCAAAGAGTCACTTCAACTGACCTACAGCAACTTTGCACCTTCAAACAATTATTAGAGTTTCAAGCCTGTAGTGCTGACTGACTTGTCATTTTAGCATTCTAATAAATACAAATCTACCATTATGCAGCAAGTAATTAAATATAAGATCAAAGTTATTTGACCTCAAAGTTGCCTGTATCTTTGCAACTTTTTGAAAAAGCCAGAGGTAGTGTTTATTCAAATCCCTCTTGTATGTTTAATAATGGGACTCCTATATCCTAATTAAACATTTGTAAGAGTTTGCTAATGCATTTACAGAAACATCGGATAAAAGCTTTGTTTGCATATTTTAATTATGTAAATAGAAGCAGGATGGTTTTGCATTTCAATATGAAATTTGCTTGAGGTAAATACATTATACTGGTGCTTGCATGGGACCAAATGATGGCTATATAAATGTAAAACACAAATAGACCATATATTTAAAGACATTCAAATCACTATTTACTTGTTTTGGTAAGAGAAATAGAGAGAAATCTTCAATTGGCCCATTTCGTGAAATTTTCTTTTAAACATGTTTTCATTTTGATTATAGGACGATCAACATGATCATGTTCCAGTACAGATAAAATGTGTCCAACTAAGACCATCTCTGTGTGTTTTGTCATGTTTGACTTCAGTAATTTTGATGGCTTTGATCTTGGTTCAGTATAGTTGTCAGAAAACGGTGACACTATGCAACACTTATACTTTATACTTTAGAAAGGCCTTTATGTAATCTGTGGAATTCACGTATTGGACACAGATATGGATTATTTCTCATGGCATGTAACATACAGTATATGTCCTCCACGTAGCTTCCATGAAGGACAAAAGCTGAATCTAGGCAGAGTAGCCAGTGGGCTTTTTCAGGATTGCTCCACTATCCACCCAAATATGGCATCCTCCTACCTGAGGTTATGTCCACACTAAGCCAGATAAATTTGAAAATGCACCCGATTTTTCTGAGTGTTGACCTTCTATCCACACTAAGCCAGCCTTTTCCACCTGTGAAAAAACAGATTTTCTAAAATGTACCACAAGGTGTCTAAATCTGACAACGCTGGTCTAGCACTGGTCTATAGTGAAAACAGGGCAACAGCTCCATCTTTTTTGATTGAGTTTTTTGAAAACACTGAAATAGGATTGCCATGTGATCTAGTCTCGCATGTGCACGGGCCATGCGCACAGGCCTGCACATGCTGGATAGGGGTTTAAAGCATTTTGGGGGGGTTTTAGCACAGCCACATTTCATTACTGTTGTTTACTACAAAAAACACAGTCTGTGCACTGTCCGATTCAAAACTTGGAAACGGGGTGGCGGCAACAGGCCAGTCTAATCAATCAAACGTCATATGGCACAACACTGGAGCTAAAAAAATGGAAGTAACTGTCATAGCCCACATGAATAAGTGTAATGTACACCATGTGCACAATTTTTTAGCATTTGTATAAGGAAAGTCATTGATGCCCTGTGTTATTTCTGTTTCCCAGTTCAATGCACTGCAACTTTCTCTGTCATCATCACCTGAAACACTCCTGTAGCTGCTACTGGTTTCACGAGTCAAACTAATTTGATCTCACGAGATCAGAAGGCTGTGCCAGGCTATGTGGATGACAGGATTTTGGGGAAATGGTCTGGAAAAACAAGTGTGGTGTAGTGTGGATGGAATATCACCACAGTGTTTTCAGATTTATTAATGTTTACTGTGGACACTTCCCAAGACTCTCGCGCTGACATGCTTCTCGAGTGGCCTTTACCTTACCACACCAGCCCTATTTTCATGCCAGTGTCTCCAAGCTACAGCACCAACAGGGGATATCTGTTTGATGGAGCACATAACAGGGTCGTTCGGGGTTGCTACAATTTTTCTTTTGCTGTATCACACACTGCATTTATGTAAAATGACTGGAGGAATACCGTCAGGCATGGACCCTCACAACCTCACTTGCACACACACCTACACGCATATACACACACACACGGCCTTTACAGTGTTGTTCAGATCATCTTTATCCCCTGGCACCTTTCCACACAAATCCTTTTACTTTTCTAAGATCTCAACTTCTGACTAGGAGTGATGATGATGATAATAATAACCCAGTAGTGTTACTTTATCATCACTCTGAACAGAATACCTGAGGCCATAGACTCTCCCCTCTTCTGTACTTTTTCTTTGGTGTTGTTAAGCTATCACTACTGGGACCCGGCACACTGAGGACGACAGGCAACAAAATGAGCATAATTACTGGCCTTAGGGGGAGACAGAGATACATAGAGCACAGAAACCATTAGACAGATTTAACCTCATAAAGAGAGATAACAACATCTAAGGACAACGAGGATACTTATGCAGAAGGATCAAAGCTGAAGTTTCAGAGCAACTTCCGTAATGTGGCACACTGAACTGTGGTGTGAAAACAAATGCATACATGTCTTCAACTGTGATTATGTGTGTGTGTATGTGTGTGTGTGGGTGGGGGCAAGGGGTCTTGGAGCAGATGGTGGAAGGAAAATGATTGGCAGCCACTTTTGTATTAACTTGATTACCTCCTGAAATGTGGCAGCCATCAAATACACACAGACCCTGGTGCATTACTCAGCGCCATGAGGGCCTTCTTTTTGATAGACTATTACATTTTCTTCCTGCGATACCTGACTCTTAATGCAATGCACTGAATGAATTCCCACATGATGCATTATGCATAAACTCAATGTAAACACCACATAAATACATTGATGCTGACAATGGCTCACATGCAGACACACATCCACACATGTACAAATTCACCGATGCATCCATTGTGTGTGTGTGTGTTTACTCAAATACATGCAGCTAAGGCGCCATAAATTTCTCCTACTCTTTTCTATATCCTCTTATGTATCTTCTCCAGCAACTCCCAGCCAACTTTGGAAATCTAAATTACACACACACATCATGACATGTTCAAAATGTCATGTTTAAATGTCATGTTCTGATGCAGAATACCGTGATTGCAGGGAAACTACTGTTCAGCCGGCAGCAAATTTGCAAAGGACAATTGGTGTGTGCTTGTACAAAAGAAGTTTCTGTACTTGATGCAACCAACTAAATAGGTTGCTAGGAAACAGTGTGTGCAAACTTTGATCCTGGTGAGGTGATTACTACAATTTCATTGTACACTGTCACTAATAGAATCTCTTGATATCAAAATACACCGATAAAAACACTGGTAGGTGACTGAAGGACTCCTAACATTTCACTTTGCTGAATATGTGAGCTCTTGACTCCGTGGCTGAGCTTTCTGACTGCATGTGCCTTCAAAAACATGCTGCCACTGGCACACACGCACACACACATGCAGACAAATGCACATTCACTCGCATATGCATGCACAGAGTGACCCATATGCACATGCATATGCACATGTGCATACATGAGCAAGTCTTGAAGTAGAGAGGTGAGACACTGTGGCCTAGGCGGTGTGCACTGAGTGGTGGCAGGGAGGAACAGGTCACTGCAGGCACACACTTCAACATTCTCCTCTTGGAAGCATCACCGTGCACTTTTAACTTTACTCCCCCACCTCATTTAACCCATACAATACCAGATACCATAATGTAGAGCTGT
Organism: Myripristis jacobus; assembly: GCA_900302555.1. Lineage (NCBI taxonomy): Eukaryota > Metazoa > Chordata > Actinopteri > Holocentriformes > Holocentridae > Myripristis > Myripristis jacobus. The sequence goes on along the minus strand of OMLB01028666.1, from coordinate 4,732 downwards.
TGTCATCCAAGGAAGACTGGAAAACCAACCATATTTATGGTCACACAAAATGAAACTGTAAATTAATGAATAGACTTGGAGTTAGAGAAAGGTTTAGAAAATTACAAAATGCTTGTTTTCCATCTATGAGCCAGATCCATCAATAAGGTTTAATTTGCCCATTTGGCACACACACACACACACACACACACACACACACACACACACACACACAAAAGATCTGAAGAAATTATTTCTCAGTGGTAACACAGTAATGTCACTGACTATATTCATCGTGATCCTTGTT
>OMLB01028664.1:0-18532 GCA_900302555.1 Myripristis jacobus | reverse complement strand
GGGGGAGGGGGAGGGGCTTGTCTTTGTGGTGGGATGCCGCCTGAAGAGGAGGGATGTTGATGAAGAGCAGGAGAGGTGAAAAGTGTGTGTATAGCTGGGTTCATTTAGGCTACATACAACATCACTGTGAGATCAAAGGAAAGTCAACGCCGCGTCTTCAGCATGGGAAAAAAATCTATTTAGTGAAAGAACCAGCGTTATGGCTTTCCAGCCAAAAAAGTTCTGGTTCTCAAACTGGTTCAGTTCAAGATTGTTGCAACCAAGGTGCCAGTAAGGAACTGGTCTGTATGTCAACCAGTTTTTGGAGTGGAACCACTGCCACACCAACGGTGGGCACCCATGACAGAATTAATGCTCTGGCAGTGCATGACCACGGTGTCACGGTGATCGAGCCTGTCTGCTGTCAAGTACAGTACAGAGGTTGACCCCTCATTCCTGCTGGATTAATTAACCTACATAATCCAAGACTGATAGGCTTCAGATTGAGAATAAACTCTAAATCGTAGAGTTTATTCTCAGTCTGTGAATCCCTGGTACCTGAGCTGGTGTGCTGATTCTGTCCTGGGGAAAACACAGCTGCTGCCCATAGAAAGGCATATCTAAAATGTTTTTATTTGCAGACATGTATGCAAGTGTGAGGGAACCCCTGTATAGTGCTGGCAAAAATATTTTTAAACATGATTTTTTAACAAACTTGGTAGTCGTCTTCTTCTTTCTTTGTGGAAATACAAAGAACGTTTTAAAATTTGTAGTACAAACCAGATGGGAACCAGTTCTTTGTTGATGGAAAAGGGGTATCAGCATGTCTTTCTAATAATCAACAATATCTGCGGCTTAGATGAACAATAAACAAGTTGAATCCAGTTTCTTAATATGCGGTAACATCACTGTATGTGCATGTGAGACACTTCATTAGTCTGAGGCAGAAGTGAAATGAAACCATGTTCCTCTCTTGCCTAACTACGGTGTTAACTGTGTTGTGTATTCTGTGTCCAGCAGGTGTGCTGAGGCTCTCACCTTGGATGTGACGCCGGGGCTGGAGGCCCCAGGAGGGTTGGGAGGTCTGTGCTGAAGCAGGTCTAGTCTAGGAGGTACGGGGGGAAGAGAGGACTGGGGCGTCAGGGACATGGGCGAGGGGGGACGCTCGACCTGGACGAAACACACGACAACTCAATTCATGTCTCAAATCAAACAGTCAAGCATACATACAAAAACATTTTCAGATGATCAGGATTTAGCAAAATGAAGAATTTGTACTGTTGCACTTTGAGTAAGAGCAACATACTGCAATACACTTATTTTGTTCCTGTTCCACAGCTGCTGAATCATAAACTGATCACAACCCTTAACTCTTTCAACACAATGAAGGATAAACAACTCATAGTTACAGCTGAGTGTTACAAATATTATTTTTGGCAATATTCTATCAATTCTCTTGCCCATTATAACCACTTGTGCGCTTCAGTTTCATATGATGTTGTGATACCTACATTTTGGTACAATGTGTTAAAAAAGAACATTGTACTTCTTGTTTTTGGAAAGGGAATAAATTTAATCTAATTGCTTTGTGCGAGTTTGTCACATATTAATATTATATATTAATGTACCCTGTGCCTTGTTTATCATGAGCTGTATCATGAGGTCTTTGCTACCACCCGGCTCTACTGAACACAAAATATCTGAAGTAGCGCCAAGTATTTCACAGTATACACACGTACACTTAAAGAGTTAGTGAAGGATAAGAAAGGGGTCAGGTCACTACTCAAAGCCAGAGATATAACTGAGACCACATCAAAGTGTGTGTATGATCTCAGGCGTTCACAAACTCCATAAGCAGTCTAATGTGAAGAGAGTTTCTCCAAGACACATTAAAGATGTAGGATAGGGGTACGTCCCGCACATCAAATACCAACGGGCACAAAGGAAGCTCCTACCTTGGCACTTTGAAAGATGGAGATGAAAGACATTTGATATGAGCTGTGAGCTCGAGGCTCACTAAAAATAAAAAAAGGGCAGGGCACAGGGTGTTTTAACTGAGAGATGGGTCTCTCAGAAGAATAGACAAGGAGTAGAGGACAGTGGGAACCCGTGACATGCATCCAGAGGAAGAAAGGGCTCGGAAAACAGCGAAACACCTCAGCATTCTCCACATGGGGAGCAACAGTGCAGCTTAGCCAGTGTCAGGCCTGCAAACTTTGAGGAAACGGAGATCCCTTTTGTCTGGTAAAGGTCAGGTGTCTTTCCTCCATCTTACCTTGGTGCAGGCCAGTTTGCTCATCATGAGGTGGGGGTCTTCTAGTCTGTCGTCTTCATCATCATCGTAGCTGGGTGAGGGGGCACCCTCGGCCCCGAACATACCCCTGCAGCCCCCATAGGAGCCCCCGCTGTTGTCCTTGGGGTCAAAGGGATCAACAACGATGGGCTCAGTGCCCTTGATCTCACAGCGACAGAATGGGCATCCTGTTCCCTGACCCTCCGACTCCTGGAGGACAGAGGGAAAGGGAGATGTAAGCAAGGACATAGGAACCCAGCAGATGTGGGGCACAGGGGGGACATGCCCCCCAATATTGGAACCATTTGATAACCACAATAAACCTGACCTTTCACTTTGAAATGTAAAAGATGCAAAGACTTATTCTGAAAGACAGGAACCACTTTCATGCTGCATTAATTTAGCATTGCGCTGTCCAGTGCTCACCAGCAGACAGTGTTACCCCTCATTATGATGTTTATGATGGAGCCTACACTTACACCTGTGCTGTTTGGTTATCTATTCTGAAGTGTTCAGATTAGTTTTGTTAAGTTAGCCTAACTTCAGCGCTGCTCATCACTCACCTGTGTTACCACGTCCAATACAGCCTATAACTATTTTCATTGTCCCTTTCCCACAGCATTGTTTTGTGTGGCACTGATAATAAAACTGTAATAATTTTATTTAATATGTGAATGCCAATTTCAGCCAGTGCAACCTGAACAAACAATACAAATCATGAGGGATCACACAAATGTAACCATTTATTTAAAATATCACAGATCATTTTATCAGGTGAACCCTGGTACAAGCAGCAGGGAAGAGTCGGGTAGAGCTGAGAGTGAGGTCCGCTCATAAAATGGATTTGTGACGAATAAATGGAAGTTTATGCTTTAGTCTTAAAATAGGATATACTGGTGTTTACTGTCTTCTGCTTAGCTATGCATCACTGCAGCCATGTGGTATTTTTAGGATCGGGAAGGCAGCAACGTGACAAGAAAAGAGGAAGAGACAGGGTCTCAGGTGAGGTCTTAAAAGTATGATGAAATAAAAAATGTAGCAGATGAAATGGTTAATCTCTCCAGTACTGACGCATTTATTGTAGATTTCCGGGTGTTCTGTGATGAAATGAAAAGCATTTTAAAATCAAAAAAGTGTTTGTATTACATTTAACTGTTAATGCAAAACATATGAGAATGTCCATATTTAAATTCTAAAATGAAAAATTTTCAACACATGCTGAGAAATGTTTAGTTGAAGGTCAGAGGTTTCAAGGAGGGGGCAGTGTTGTAAAATTGTTGCATAGTTCCCCGTGAATAGCAAACAGCATTTTTGCTTGAAATGCACATCCCTAGTAAGAGGACACCGAGACAAGAGCACCATATCTGCAACATATCTGCTTTAATACGTCTGTTCCCCTTGGATAGATGGCTGGATGAGATGAAAGCGCTGCTGAACAGTTCAGAGGTGATTCCTCATCTCAACAGATTTGACTTACGACACTTCAAGTGGATCCGCTGAGCTAAACAAACCCGCCCGTCCTTCCACCCACTCCCATACCTGCCAGGCAGTGAGACACGATGTGCACATGAGATGGCCGCAGGGCTCGATCTTCACGTCTTTGTCGTTCTCAGCACAGATCTTACACAGCTGGAAGGTGGAGCCCATCTCACAGTACAGCTCATATTGCTCCTGCGGGAAGAAAAACCCAGATAATTATCAGCCCAATCTTCCCCATATGCCGATGCTGCCTGTATTTGAAAACTCTGCTGTAATTAAAGCCCACACTCTGTATACTTTGTGTATTTCTTGATAAGAATCTGTACACCACAGTATGTAAGGGATGTCATGAAAAAAAATGTGTCAAAGAAAAAAATTAAAACAAAATTAAAAAATGAAATCATCAGCAAGCTCTCAGCTCTTTTTTTATGAAGGGCCACAGTCCAGCAAGTCTTTAAAGTGAAGGGGAATGATTTACAACATAGCGCTCTGACCTGCGTGACTTTGATGTGGTCTTGAGGCGAAGGTTCACACAGTCCAGTAAGGTCAGGGTTTTGGGTCCGGCCGTCAGGGAACAAATAGCTGGAGAGTCAGAGGCACATGGGGGTTAGAGTGAAAACACACACACATTATTCCCTTCCCTTAAAGTGTCCTCGGACACTTTTAACAGGAATTTTCACATAAAAGTTGCCATTACCATTATTATATGGTATGTTAAGACTGCATATACAATACCTCTAACAGGCTGGGGTATAAAAGCATTTGCCCAGTCCATTCATTCAGTCTGACAACTTGTTTTAACATCATCACCACAATGGTGCATGGATGTAACTATTTTACAAATGGATCTGATGCTGCAATTGCCTTTTGATGGATGTTTTCTAGGCAGAGCCAATCTGCTGTATTCCAGGTTTAAACTCAGCATCTGATTACAGGTTTCGACAAGCCAACTTTAGCTTTTGTTAAACAAAGGAATCAACGTTGGCGTAGAAAGATGAGTATTGCACCAGCGAGCTGAGCCACTGACAGAGCAGAGCATTACAAACCAGCATCTCTATTCTGCTTATGATAACAATGGAATGATGGGAACAAGAAATATGATATGGCTGGGCTGGTTTAGAGTTCAGAGGCAGACTCAGTCGTGGGATGTAAAATAAAACAGCACAGTTACACAGATGAATGGAGAGAAAGAGGGAAATCAGAGGAAAAAAGGAGAAGCTTTGCCTATGACACAAAGATTAGCTGTGAGATCATCTATTACAATGACATCAAATACAGATCCAGGCCAGTCAGGGAGGTAGTGAACAAGCAGAGGTGGAGGACAAGTCCACCAACGAAACAAAATGGTATATTAAGGATGACAAACAATGTGCAGCTGAACTCACAATCCTTCCCTGAAGCCGTCAATGAGGGCTTGGAAGAGGGGTTTATTGTGGGGAATGGTCTGGAGTATGTTTCCATCTGCTGTCACGTAGCCAATGGCCCACTGGCCCAGCCGCGTACAGCTCAGTCGGAAGATGTAACTGGGGAAACAGACGTGAGAAATAAGATATGTTGTCGCTGTGTCAAAAGGAACTGGTGGAGAACAATAAAAATGCCCTCAAAAAACACTCAGCTGTGTGGGGGAAAACTGTCCCTACTCGTTAGGCACGTTACATAACCTGTTGTTTAAAACGCATTGTTTGCATCTTGCCATAAAAACATCTAATTCCAACTATACAGCCTAAAACATACATTGAAATCTCCTAGCAAATGAGCATTTGGAAGTGTGAATGTCATTGAGTAGCACTGCTTTCCACGTGGCCCTATGCAGAGGTGACATCAGCTTTCTGTGTACAATCAGGCCATTGATGCTAGGTACCAGTACCATGCTGCCCTGATTTCTTCACACACACACACACACACGCCCACACACACACACACACACACACACACCATAGCATAACCGGCATGTGAAAAAGGCACTGAGACCGAACTGGTGCCCTCCTACGTCAAAGCTTGTTCATGTTTTCTGTGTTTGTATGGGTATGCATGTGATTGTGCGAGCATCCATGCGGGCGTTAGATGGACTTGTGAATGACCTCATTCATATGCTGGTTGCTCAGGTAACAGAAAGTGGCAGTGGTAACACAAATAATGTGTGTGTGTGTGTTGCTCACATTGCCAAAACATGTGCCTACAGAGACTAATAATAGCCAATGAACTTCAGAATTCATTGTAAGTAATTGGGCGCTGACAGTGAGGGCAGGGCTAGTCCAGATATGCAGGGTGTTGAGAAATGTACAGTCATGGCTACAATGAGCTCATACCATGGAGCAAATGTCACCAAATCTCACTGTTGCTTGTGTTTTGACAATAGACTGACCTGGCATGAATCGCAGTGTGCGTGTGTGTGTGTGTGTGTGTGTGCTTACGTCTCCCTCTGTGTCTCACCTGCCAGGCTTGTGGATGAACTTCTGTAGCCGTGCTTTGACCTCGTCGTAAGTGAGGAAGGCCATGTACCCTGGGTGAGTCACTGCTAGGCTGTTCCAGTTCCTCAACAGAGATGACCAAGGCTGCACACACACACACACACACACACACACACACACACACACACGAGACAGAGAGGGGGAAAGAGAGAGAAAAAGAGAGGGAGTCATCTACCGTGTGAGTGAATGGACATTGCAGTGACAGCATGAGCGCAGTAATGGAGAAATATACTGAATCATGGATGCTAAAACAGTTTCCTGAGCATCAGTGTGATCTGTACATAATGGTCATTTTAACCTAGGTCACACCTTGCAGAAATGTCCCTTGGCGAAATGTGAAACACTTTAAACTGCCTGTGACTCATCTGGCATTTCTAGAGCCACAGAATGGAGTAGGTTAAAAAGGCACAGCTACGCTTTTACAACCAACTGCAAACCCTATCTAAAGCACCCCCAAGCAAACTATTCAAGTAAGTGCATTTTTTTTTTCAACACTCAGTCCAACAGGGGGAAGGCGGTAATGCCTTTGGAGACATTTGTATAAATAATAAGCCAATTTACTTCATAGGTGAGTGAGTGTGTTTGTGAGTAGGTGGTTATACCACAACTGTCATCACCGTTTGTCTGCTGTGTGTGAGAAAGCAGAATTACCACACTGTTAATTCCTCTGCAAGGCTGTAGATGAACTGCAGAGGTGGCTGTGCATAAAGCGCCACTGTTTAAAGTAAAATACAGTTTTTTGCCAACAGGAGATGACAAAGTCAAACTTAAGAGCAAAATGCAAAAAGTTTCCTCAATAGCAGCAGTAGTAACACTCCTTTTTTCCCTCCTGATGGTGTCCTTACAAACATAAACATATTTACTGTGGAAACGTTAACATTTTTAATGAAAACATTAACATTATTTTTGTTGTTTGTTTGAGCTTATATCCTGTTTCAGCTCTCGGTCAGATGACTAGTGGGCACACCGCTTTCCCCAGGTTGTGCTCCCGTTCTTTCTCAGTTCAGCGGTTACATGACCCCCACTCACAAGTTAAACCCCTTCCTCTACTACACTTCAAGTATTTTAACCCCCGGGTATTACTAATACTGCTACTGATACTACTTCTAGCACTACTTCAAATACTTCAACTATTTCTACTGCCACTGTATTGAGTACAACTCAAAGTGCTTCAACCCCTTATACTACTACTACTACATTTAATATTACTTTAAGCACTTTAACCCATTCAACTACCAATACATGTTTGTACTTATGTATGTAAATCTCTTGTACCACTACTACATTTAGTACTACTTCAAGTATTTCAACCTCTACAACTACTTTTCCTTCCAATACCACCTTTAATGCTTCAACCTCTTGAATTACTACTGCTGCTACTATTACTAGTACTTGTAATAGTAATACCTCTTCAAGTGCTTCAATCCCTTCAACTATTATTACATTTAATACTTCATCAAGTACGTGCTCTCCTTCTAACTGTTACATTTACTTTAAGTGCTCTAACCCCTTCAACTTCTACTGAATTCAGTATTACTGCAATTGCTTCTACTTTTCCATTTAGTACTACTTCAAGTGCATCAACCCCTTCTAGTACTACACTTAGTACTTCTTTAAGTACTTCAACTCCTTCTTCTACTACCTTAGCAACCACCCTGATCACCATAGCAACCAGTAGGCAGTTTGTGGCTCTCATTTTAAGCTGCTTCCAGCTTCCCCTGCAGTTTCCCCAGAAACTGCACTTTTCTAGTTTTTATTTATTATCTGTATTAGTTTTCCTTTTGGTCTTTTGTTTTACATTGAACCAACAATGTGATTCTGTTCTCGTTGCTTTCTTTTTACTCTTCTTATAGCCGTGCATGCTGTATTAAATGCTCTACACAAATCAAGTTTGATTGACTGATTGAAATTAACTTTTTACCGATGCATCAAATTAACTGGCCTAAAAAGACACACATGTAGTGAGAGACATTTGAATGTATCTCACCTATGAGAAAAAAGGGACACGTCATTTCACATCATTTACTGTATGGAGGTTAAAGCTCAAAATGGCCACAGGCTCACTTCCTCTTCAGAGGACATTTATAAGAGGGCTTGTTCTATATGAGGGAGTGTGAAAGGAAATGTCTGTAGGCCTGTAATCTGTTTAAGCTTCATTAAGCCCATCTATGCCCGAGACAAGTAGCAAGAGATAATGCCATCCAGGGTATAATCAACAAATCATTTGCGATTGGTTTAAAGATAATGTATATGGTCAGGTTTAGACAAGACATGGCATAATTCCTCTGTGTTTTTCCTTCAGTACAGTGTTGATGCCAATTGCTGGCACTATATTATATAGATAAGCCCAGAGGATGATGTCTAGTAAACCTGCCTCCTACCGCCCTTCCTCTCTGCCAACCATTTTTTCCTTTTCATCCTCCCTCTTTCCTCCTGCAGGTTCACTGACATACTGATGAGCAAAGGGACCTTGATAAGTGGTACACAGCACATGCACACATAAATATGCACAGACAAGAATGCACATACCCCAAACACAAACAAAGCCGTTTCTTCACTGCCTCATGTTTATCATTACAAAGAATAAAAGCCTGGCTGGATGCAGCACTGCACCATAGCTCCCTCATCATGAGCAGAGCTCTGGTAGCGAGGTCTGCAGTGCCAACGCCAATCTACAGCCCCACACCGCCTGCTTCTTCTCAGTGCTGTTCTGGTGCTGCAATGACTTTTTCATGTTGATTAATCTATCATGTTTGTTTAATAATTTATTCTATGTTAAAAATTGTGACAAATGCCTATCACAAGATACCAACGGTCAAAGTCTTTAAATTGTTTACTTATTCTGGCCAGCAGCCCCACCCCAAAAAAACCCAAACTGTTAATTTATGACAGGAAACAGAAGAGCAAGAACACCTTAACATTTGTGAAGCTGCAACTAGCAAATGTTTGGTATTTTTAATTGATAACTAAAGGGATTAATCAAAATTACGACCAACAAATTTTCAATTAATTGTGTGATTCAATAGTTTCAGCACTAACTGGTTCCACAATCTCTATAAACCTTTTCTTGAAGTAAAAAAGTAACCTGGGGATCTTGTATAATGTCAAGTGTCCTTGAAAAAAAGATGTCAATGTGACTCTTTGGATGGTTACAGTGAAAAGAAAAACAAACAGTAACAACAAAACACAGGCCTGTAAGAGGACACAGCAGAAACCCAACAAAACAACTTAAACAGGCTGACAGCATCGCAACGAGCCAAACAGTTCTGTCTGAATGGGTGAGCACAGCAGGGGGTAAGCTTCTGTCTTGGTCCCATCTGATAGTGTGAGGAAGTCAGCAGGCATCCTCGTAACAAGTTGATAGAGTTATCCAAAAAAAGATGTGGCAGATGAACTAAAGTTCATTATGTCTTGCTCAAATGAGATTTGTTTCCTACACCAGGCTAATAGACCACTATGAATTGCTCTCTGTCTCTGTTTTCTCTTTCATTCTATTTCTTTCTCTCTCTCTCTCTCTTTTGTCTCTCTCATTTACTCACAAGGGAACGATAATAGAATAAGTGAAGTGCTGTGTACTGTATGTGTGTGTGTGTGAGAGAGAGAGCAGCGAATGCACACATATTCCTGTTCCCTACCTGGAACAGCCTGGTAAATATATCAAACTCGAAGACGGAGATGTAGTCGTTGCAGGTGAGGTCGATGGTGGACTTCAGGGCCATGGCTTCCAGCCCAGAGCTGATTGGATGGAACTCATGGAGAGACTGACGGAACACCTTCCAAGGCACTATGGTCCTGAAACACAGCATGACAACGAAACATGAACACACCCCCAAGCGCACACTGAAACATCATGCTCTAAAGTTAAGCTAAACTTGGGCGAGGGGGTTCAGCTATTTTCAACGGGGTCCTCTAACCTCTCACCTGAAGATATCTTAATGAAACTGGGTTCGATCGGTACCCACAGGTCTCCCTATTGCAGCCATGCCCAACTCATGGAAAAACCATGCAGTTTTTTGCATGAAGTAAATGTGTTACTTATTTTCACCTATTCTCACACGGTGTATTACTGCATTTCTGTCTTTGAGTTAAATTGGATGTGGCTGAAAGCTGAGACTACTGCACTTTCAGTGAGCCCCGTTTTATTCATGTGCAATGATGTTAGCCCAGCTATTAGCCATTTCATTGTCGTGTGACCATTTTTTGAAATTTATAATATGTATAACAATGTTTAATACTGTTCAATAAAGGAAATTTGCTAAAGAAAGCAGATCCACACAGAAAAAGTCTATTTTCATTCCAGCTTAAAACTTCACTATATCAGTTGCTACATCGGTAATCAGTGAATCTTTCCCCTCTAAAAATCAGTAATGGTCCCAAAAATCCCATATCACTCTGGCACTAATTTCATCTGATTCACAATGGTGAATATAGACAACATGATGCTGTTTTGTTGCACAGCAAATATGCATTTAGTGGACCTTTGGGTCATTTTGTCCTTTGAATGGTTCTTTAATGTGTTAGTCATGGGTAAGGTCCGTTAATTCATTATGCCTTAAAAAGGAAAATTCCAGCCTAAAACACATTAAAACTATTTAAAAACAGGGCTGGTGGTTTACATTGTGTTTCTAATGCTGCAATCCATTGTTGAAATTGCAATACAAGATGCGCACAAAGAGCCGCTGCAGGGACAACGGAGCTTAATGGACCAGAGAAGTGTTCTCTCCCTCTTCTGTGCTGGATTTCTCCCTGCCTGTTTGTTTCACACTGCTGCAAATTGGTCTACAAAGAAACTGTTGCTGGTTTACTTTTCAGGATTGAAACTGAAATATGTCAGATAACATCTGTTTAAGATTTATGATTTTTTTCCTAGCTGTGTGGAGAACATCCCCCAGTGACGTCAGTGGATTCACTTTTGACAAATAAACCGAGAAATAACAAAAATACAACATCAAATAACACAACAGCGACAGAAATGCAACGTAAATCAACAATCCCTGTTTTTAAATAGTTTTAATGTGTTTGAGGCTGGAATTTTCTGGAAAGTCCCTGGACTAATATGGATGCCAAAAAAACTTTCAAACCTTCTTATATTGACATTTCTGTGGACAAAGTAGAGCAGGAACTGTTAAGGTGCTGTTAAATAGATCAATATGATAAATTATCGTAGTTCTCCCAGCTAAAGCTTAGAGTCATTGTTCCTAAATGCTTCCATGATGTTATATTTTATAAAGCCTGGATTCCTAAATGTCTTTGCTTTAGAGTTAAACTCAATTTCCATGATTAAAACCTACAAGATCAAATGCTGACCCTGTTAGGCTGAGATGTGCCAAATCCCACTCCTTGTCATACCTTCAGTAAATGATGGCCATTTTTACTAATAAAATAATTCCATATTTCAGGAACCCCAAGGTACAACATGCTGCCAAACCCATCTGTCAATGACTTGTTTTTGTTTCACCTGTATGAGGATGAGTAAGAATAATTTGTTGAGTGAAATCTCTCATTAGAATAGTCATTCTCTCACTGTATTAACATCCAGTAAATTAAATAAGTGTTAATTTGCCAAAATGTATTTAGCCACCTCAAGGGACCACAGGGGGTAACAGGTCCTTTGTTCGGGAACAAACGGTATGTTATAGTGTTATTATGTTATAGTGTAATTTGACTCACTTGTCCCCAAAGGCGCGCCTCCAGAACTCTGCAGCGTCTGCCTTGGTGATGCGGAAGTTGTCGCCCTGAAACAGACCGTTGGGAAAGATGGCCTTCAGCTCAGCCAGCATGTGGCTGAAGATCAGCGACAGCTTGGTCAGGTTTCGCCTGCAGGAGAGAAAAGCAGAGAGTGAGACTCAGCATTTTTCTTGTGCATTGTGGTTGCAGTATTGTCAGCCTGTGATACGGTTTTATGAAAGAGATGATTCAAAATAAATAAATGAAGAAAAGGGTAGAGGAAAAGGAGGATGTGGGGAAAAGAGAGGAAGAGGAAAAGAGAAATAGGAATGGTGGTGGGAAAGGAAGAGGAGAGAGGAAGCAGGGGCAAGAGGAAAGAGCAGATAAAGGTGTCACTTGTCTCTGACACTGTATGTGTGCGATTTTCTAATGGAGTAAAAAAGATAAACTATATTTGCATTTAGCCTTTCCCTATGCAAAGAATATAGATATATGGCACAAATTACTAATGTGTGTGTTTTTAAGCTTGACACTTGGTGGACAGCTTCTATGTTGGTTTGTTCATAATGACGACATATTTTGGGGGCAATGTTCATTGACTTTCATTCATTTGAAATGCTCTTTCATTTTCACTCATTTATATCTGTGGCAGCTAGTATCAAAGGTCAATGAAGGGCAGGATGGTGAACGGTGCCTGTCCTGCGTCCCTGATGCGTTAAAATCCAAAAGGATGCAGTAACCTCACCATTGTTGCGTCCCAGGAACGCAGCCTATTTTTACCCTAATAATGCTAAAGCGGTGCCTTATCCCTCCTTCACTGAACGGGACTGGATGATCCAGCGAGGGAGGCTGATTCAAAACAGAGTGAATCTGCCGGTGAGGCCTCGGCTGCCATTAAAATGAAGACCTCATTATATCCACAGCGCACCCAAACATCCAGTTAAGTTTCGTTTCCAACCCAGTGCCCAGGAGGACGCGTGACTTGAGCTGGTAAGGTAAGTGTGTTTTCTAATGCAAACGAATGTGTGCAAGAAGTCACATGATTCACAAAATGGATTATCTACGCATAACTTTCAAGTTTGTGCAAATGGGAAGCAGCAGTATTTCACAACTTTTCATCACGGCTGGGACTGAACTGAAAGGTAAGCTAGCTGAGTCGCTCTGTTTTGACTCGGCCTCCTTCACTGAATCAATCCCGTTCCGCCAACAAGAGAACGACAATTCCCACTCTGACGAAAGCAGTCACTTCGCTATCATGCCTATCACACAGAGTCCTGCTGGTTGAGTTTTAGAGTTAATAACTGGGAGAGATTTCTTTTCTCCCCACTTTGAACATGACTTGTTAGTGGCTGCAAGGAGGACTGCATGCCTACCTGATAAATCTTTGCTTTTCATATCAATTATGATGTGAAATGACAGTATTTCTTGGCACACAATATGACCATACTATACCATGACTACATATACAGGTAAGCTACACATTTTTTAAATTGTGAGGGGCATGGTAATTAATGATCAGAATGAACATGTCAGTGCTACTGACTGCTGGGTGGAGCAGTTTGCAGCATGATTATCACTCAATGTACCGGCATTAATGCAATGTGGCTGGCTGATTTATTGTTTTATTCATCCTTTACTTATCTTTCTGGCATATGCTCATATGTCTAACATGTGCTCATTATCTTATAGCAAAATAAATATGCTTGTCAGGATTCGAAAACCTCACGTTGTCTGAAAGCAATCCTATGAATCTCTATATTCTGCAGTCTTAAATTCCCTTGCTGTTGTCCAGATGAGAGCGGGACAAAAACCATAGAGTAATGACAATAACCCAAGGATGAGCTAACCGCTTTCTCGTATACTTGCACTCTCGCGACCAGCAGATGTTCCCTGAAACAACAAAGGGGGGGCCTGGCCTACCTGCTACTGCAGAGAGCAACACTGACAACTGACAAGCAATTATTAGTTATGAGCAGAGAGGCAAGCCTGACAGCCACATGATGTGATAACATCATTACTGACTAATGTATGGAAGAATAACCATTGTAAACCTACATGTAACACAAAAACCTTTGTCTACAAATGTACTAAGAAGGACTGCAAGAAGGGCACGGCGCTCATTCAGCCAGAAACTTTGACTGATGGCTGGCTGAGCCCGCCGGGGCAGGTGTGATTAATAAAGACCCGAGGAGGACACCCTCTTGTCAATGAGCTCTTCATCATTAGAGAAAATTTCCATAAAAGGCCAGGATAAAGATGCACAAACGCATACTTAAAGAATACTTTGGCATTCCAAAAACTCTTTGTGATGAGCTTCATTGCACACAATGTGGATGACATGCACTCTTGAGAATCATGTGTAAGCCAAAGCAAATCGTCTTGGATCACCTTGATTTTTGTCCAGTGTTTTGTTTGCACTGATTTAGCTGTGGAGCGTCACCACAGACTGACTCAAGGTAGTTTATAAGCTGACAGTCCTTGCCTTCAACAATTGTATAGATCCTCTGAGTGTCGTCAACGACTCACATCTCCTTGCTGGTCCCGGTAAAAATGACCTGAGGGTTGTTTGTTGGGTCCTTTGCCTTGGGCTGATGGACTGGGTGCTTGTTGCTGGTGCTGCAGCTGTATTTTAGCACTATACTGCACAGTTTACAACAAGTGTCATTGTCTTTTCTCATAAAATGATCCAAAAGCAATCTTCTTGTTCTCTCCATTTTGCCTCAGCTGTTTCTTGGCAGAGGGCCGGAAATGTTCTACATAACTTACTAAGGTAGCCTACGTAATGTCATTAGACCTCACTCATTCACTGAAATCTCACTTATTCACTTTATTTAACATGCTTACATATTCGCCCTTGCTAATTATCCATTCTGAATATCCGGTTAATTTAAAATGATAATGACGCATATCTACTTTAAACAGAACTTGGACCCAAACAGCAACAGAAATGGGACAAAACTAGAATTACTGCCTACAGCACCACAGCTGTATTAAAACTGCAGTGACTGAAATTTAGTTTTTGCTATGCATTTTCTCTTTGTGAGAGAACAAAATGCCTGCTAATTAATATAGAGAGGAGTGGGGAAAAACCATGCAGATGAGAAAAGAGTAAAGGAAACGTAAAGAGAGAGGAGGAGGAAGTAAAGAGGAGAGGAGGAGAGGAGAGGAGAGCAGAGGAGGAAGCAGCACCATGCCACCGTGCTCCAACACCCTAACAGAGCATTAGGAGTGTTATGAGGAGAAAGCCGTGATTTACAAGGCAGCACAGAGGGGGATTGTGCTTGGCTCTCGGGGAGAGTGAATTGACATGCATGAGAGAGAGCAATGTGAGGGTGGCCACATCGCAGCTGCCCCACACTACACTATGCACCCTATGAGTGAGCAAGGGAGGGAGGAGTGGAAAGAGTGAATGAGGAGGGAGGACAGTGACTGAGGATGGATGGGCTACAGTGAGTAAGATTAGTGCGTTGTTGAGACCCTGCCAAAACAGGCAAGTGTGCGTTAGGATGAGTTTATATCAAAGAAAGCGCAGATGAGAAATATGGAAGAGAGAAAATGCAAGGTCTACACTGGCAGCGTGCACTAAAAGGGTTATATTTTTACTCGCTCAGCAGTAAAACCATCCTCCAACAGCAAATGGTCTTGCAGCTGGCTGACTAATCTATTGAGCCGCTCTGTCCGCTTAAAATCTACAGCTACGAACTGAAGCCAAACCCAGATCTGTGATTTCTTTGAAGTCCGTGGCAACCGTCACTAGAGATGCAATGTGGAAAATGAGACCATCAGCTCCTCTAGGCATCTCCCAGTGGAGCTCATGTAGTCATAGCTGTTAACATCTTTCCTTTCCAGTGTCATCTCCACAGAGACGAGCTCCAAATGTGCTTTGTGACACTGCATTTCTGACTGGCTTTCTTCAACAGCTATCGTCTCAGCGGGAGGTCCTCCTGTATTTCCTCCGCTTCCTGGCCCTACTGGCCCACAGAACCTTAAAGCTGCAGTCTCATTCATTCTTCTGTCACCGTCTCTCTACTTTGTGCTTTTATCTAAACTACAGCTACCTGCCCCCCTCCCCTTTCCCCCATGCTCTTCTTTCATCTGCAGCGTAATCGTATGAAGTCATTTATCCTCTCTCAAGTTTGTATGTGGTGCTAATCTTCCCCTCACTCAAAGCTTTCATTTGCACATCTAGGCTCGCTTACTGTCTTAAGAATCCACTTATCCACTCCCCTCATTTTTGTACTTCCAACATTCACTGAGGCCAGATAAATCCTTAAGCTTATAAATTCCCGCTTTCAACCCACACCCGCGACTCAATTTCATTTTTAGTTAACTGACTAATGCCAATAATAAGCTTGGATATCAACATTTGGGACCACACTTTAAAAGGGCACAATATGCTCTGAAATTCTGTGACCATAGGTTACTAAAGCTAGGCTGCATTATACAGTAAATCTGTCATGGATGATACATTGCAATTCATTCAAGGTCGTCCACTAAGTCTACTCTAAGCAGTGGTACATTTGAAGATGCTTATTTTTTTTCTCTTCATTTTGGCTTTAAAAAAAAAAAGAGCTTTTTGAAAATGCTCTCCAAATTGTGCAAATTTGAAAACACGAGTCTGGTGTTGTTGTGCGGGGAAGGAAAACAGAGCTTTTTGAGAACACACACATGGGATTGTCGTGGCGGGCTCTTGGAAAACGGTCCAAGAACACTGTAGTGGTATTGTGCAGACGGAACACGAAAACACCAGTTTCAAATTTACCTGGCTTAGTGGGAACATGGCCTACATTTGTCTGGGAAAACTTCGGCATGCTGGTTGTTAGAGATGGGCCAATATATCAGCAAACTATCAATACAGGCCAATTAAAAAGCAAAAGCTGAATCAATAAGTATTTTACTAATGGCATTGGGCTGGCTGTAATATTTGTCATTTTGTGACCTTTTTTCTGTGAGTGTGTCACGTTATACAACTTTAGAATAAGCAACAGAACAAAAGTAACACGGTCTTTTGCTTATAAAATAACTATCTTAAGATGGGCCTGTCTGAAAAGCTTAATCTGTTTTTTTTCCCACATATAAAACAATGTATTACTCCCTATGTTAGGATGTTCTTGTATACAAACTACATGCTTTTACCTTAACATGTTTCTACAGCAGTGAGTCCTGCAGTGCTCCTCAGAGGTGTCACATGATGCTAGCATGACTCAGACTAAGACTGAATGTCTTTTTTTTCCCCCCATCGCTATTGGTTGTAGCATCCTGAGAAGGTGCACAAAGTGGGCAGCACCTCTGCAGCAACCACATGATGTTCTGAGTGTTATATGGGGGAGGGAGGAAGGGTATGAGAGAATGAGAGTGAGAGAGAGAAACAGAGAGAGAGAGAGAGAGAGAGAATATGTTGTGAAGGCAAACAGTGGTGTGAATGGCATCAAGCTCCCAGGGTGGCACAGCTGTCTCTGGCATGAGAAATGCCCTGTGTGTGAGCCTTTCCTCTGTGTTTGCATCTCTGAGGGGGGAGAGACTGTGAGAGACAGAAAAACTGAAAGTTGTGTCAAAACTCTCATTGAGACACAGGTTCAAATCCAGTCTCACGAGTAGCTGAGCAAGCCAGTATCTGCTAGAGCATCTCTCTCTCTCGCCCTCCCTCCCTCTGCGCCTCTGTCCCTCTGCCTCCTACAATGCCAGCTCTGTAGTTGGTGTGTGTGTACTGGGCAGAAGCCAGCGCTCCAATAGCCTATCCCTACAACTGTTGCTGCTGTTTCAGCTGCTGTGCCAAGGAGGATGTGGAGTCAGTGGGTTAGAGCTATACATACAGAAAACGGGGCTCACTAACCCACACTGGATCACCGTAAATGTGCAGTATTCTCCCTTGTACCTCTCTCACCTTCATTCCGAACGATTACCAAGGCAACAAGCCGAACCCTTCTCTGGCCCAATGGCTCTGGACACTAGTTTTTTGTCCCCCCTCCCCCTCATGCTATAGCTTGACCTCTGACCTTGCAGCTGGCTGCTCCCTTCCTGTTTCCTGCTGGCCGTGATAAAGTAGCACAGCTAACCAGGCGGCTCCGCACTGCGCTAATGCATCACAGCACAGCCAGCAAGGGTCAACCGTGCAGAGTGAGAGTCCGTCTATCTGTCTGGACTGGCTGAATCAAGGATTGGATCACAAGAAGCTCTATTATCTTCATGCGGCTGTGTTATCTTCACAGTGTCACGTTACTGTGAGGTGATTTGTTGCTGCTGGTGATGCTGGAGATGTTGTTGAGGTGCAGATCAAACTGCACCGAGCTCACAAACAAGGTTGTAACTGGGTGTAAGCGACAATCGAGGAGATGAGCAGAGCTAGAGCATGGTTTATAGTGAAAGTGTATGCGCTGAATGCAAAGACATGCAGGTGTTAAAATAAAATCTAGTTATACAGTGAAAACACAGCACACATTAGATGGAAATTCTGGGTTCCCATTTCATCCTAGTCATCATTTTATAAATTTAACTCTCCGGAACTGGCTTCACTCCGGATCTCCATCAGGAAACAGCCATGACAGCACACACACACACACACACACACACACACACACACACAACACACACACATCCACCATTACACTTGAGCAATCACTCAAACACACTTAACTGCTTCCTT